>PISX010017535.1:0-43092 GCA_004024625.1 Mellivora capensis
AAAAAAATGAAAACATTTGACACATCTACAGTAAAACAAATGAAATCCAGATGTAGGCTTTATGAATTATTATAAGGGAGACATTTGTCTGAGCTCCATCAAGGTCAAGAAATAGAATATTCCCAGAACCCCCCAAACCCTGATTCTTTCTTTCTCTCTGTCAGTAACAACACTCTCGAAATTTCTTTTTAGTTTTGTCTCCTGTGAATATCTGGGTAATAATGATAGTTTAATCTGTTTTTGGTGTTTTGTGAGTATACTCACAGAGTATGTGACCCCTTATGTATGTCTCCTTCTCCTTAGTTTTATGTTGGTATGATTCATCTGTGTTGCTGCAAAGTTTCATTTTCATTAGTAATGTAGTAATTGATAACAAACTATATTTAGTCATTGTTCCGGTTTTGAGCCATTGGGTTTTCCCCAGTTTTATTGAGAAATTTCTGATGTACATCACCGTATAAGTTTAAGGCATGCAATGTCATGGTTTAATTTACCTATATTGTGAGGAGATTACTACAGTAAGTTCAGTCTACCTTCGTCATCTCATATGGATAGAATTTAAAAGAAAGAAGAAAAAAAAGGGAAAAAATTTCTCCTTGTGATGGGAACTCTTAGGATATACTCTCTTCATGACTTTTCTGTATTTCATACAATTCAAGCAATTGGATTTTGATTTTAACCTCATAATAGAACTATGAACATTTTTGACTCTGTCATTTCGGGTTCCTGTTCTTTTTGGTAAATAATAAGAAAGATATTCGTCATAGACAGGCTTACCATGTAAGTTACTATAGACACTGGGATACTTGGAGAGTTGAGGTGTTCTAAAAAAATAAAAAAGCATTGTGTAATTTTAAGGTTTTTTTGGGTATTTATTCACTGACAAATAGGTTATAATACATTGGTTGGCTAATTAAATAGTCCTGTTCTAAAACAGCCTTAAGTAATAAAATTAGTTCAAAAAATAAGGATAGTATCTGTGTACAATGAATATAAAGTTGAAAAAAGCCTTTATGCTTATTATTTAAGCATTTAAATAAATAAGCAAAATAATCTTAGATTTAGATAAGTAACTTTTATTAACCAGTTCATTAATCAGTCACTATTTGCATGTTGAATGTATTTTTTAATGTAGTCTTAATATTTTCAAATTTCTTCCACAATTGCCATAAGTGTTCCTTGAATTTTATTTAGTGGGTTAAGAAATCTGAATTTTCCACTCTTCTGTGTAATTGAGAAAGATATTCTATGAAAGGCCTGACATAAATCTAAACTCAGAAAAGTTTTACTCACTGAAGAATATTTTTATTGAAAAATTTCATTATTTTACACCAAGTATTTTCACAGATACTATCTTTTAGGCTCTACTAAGAATCTTTTTCTTCTTCCCAATAGTTTCATTAAGAAAAAACGCTCTCAAATTGTTTAAGTTGCAAAATTATAGGCCTTTTTAATTTCATTCCATTCTAGTAAAAAAAATACACATATCTTATTAAAAATAGAAACTCATGGAAAAAGTCCTCCTGCAAGACAAGATTCTATAGAAAGGGATAATATAATTTAAAAATGAAATTTTATGAGAAGATTGTCTTTATTTAATTTATTCAGTTCTTCTCTTGATCTTGTATTTTTGTTTGTGTAGATCTTGATTTATGATGCTATTATGTCCCGATAAACCTATAAGTTGAAAATATCATAAGCTGAAAGTACATCTAATACACTTAACTTACTAAACATCACAGCTTGGCTTAGCCTACCTTAAACATCTTCAGAACACATACATTAGTCTATAGTTAAACAAAATATGGAACACAAAGCTGATATACAGCATTAAATACTGTACTGCAAGAGAAAAACAGAATGGTTGAATAAGTAAAGAATGGTTAGTTGTATCCATTGTTTACCCTCATAATGGGGTGGCTGCCTGGGGGCTGCCACCATTCAGCATTCAGCATGCCGAGAGAGCATCCTACCACATGTCACACCTGGGAAAAGATCAAAATTCAAAATCTGAAGAATGTCTTCTACAGAATGCGTATCATTGGGACGCCTGGGTGGCTCAGTTGGTTAAGCAGCTGCCTTCGGCTCAGGTCATGGTCCCAGCGTCCTGGGATCAAGTCCCACATCAGGCTCCTTGCTCGGCAGGAAGCCTGCTTCTCCCTCTGCCTCTGCCTGCCACTCTGTCTGCCTGTGCTTGCTCTCTCTCGCTCTCTCTCTCTGACAAATAAATAAATAAAATCTTTAAAAAAAAAATAAAAAAAAAAGAATGCGTATCATTTCCACACCATGATAGAGACACAATATCCTAAGTCCAACTATGCTAATTTGGGGACTGACTGTATACTTTATTTTCAATAACTAATTCAGTGAAAGCTTCAAAGATTTTTGATACTAAATTTATTAAATAATTTGAATATTTTTACTGGTGTTAGAAAAACAAGGTTCTCAGAGGACCCATTTAAAAAAAATTAATACAGTTTTAGTACCTTTAGGTCGATTTTTGCCAAATAAGTCTTCAAATGCTCAGACATTTCTTTTTTCTTTTATCTTTTTTCTTTTATTTATTTATGTTTTTAGAGAGGGAGGGAGACGAAATGGGGGGAGGGAGGGAGAGGAAGAGAGAAAATCTTAAGTAGTTTCCACATCCTGCTGATGTGAGGCTCAATCTCAGAACCCTGAGATCATGACCTGAGCCAAAATCGAGAGTCAGACGCTTAACCAGCTGAACCAACCAGGCTCCGCAAAGACTCAGATATTTCTAAAATCCAGGGTGTGGTTCATACTAGGGTGGTGAAGGATATTTTTTTGTTTTTTTCAATGTCAACTTTATCATAAAAACTTCGTGGTTTATTTACTCAGATCACGTATATTGTAAAACTTAACAACTACAGCTTCTGTCTAGGACATTAGGATATTACAATTTGTTTAGAGGCACTTATGAATTTTTGTATGCACCACAGATCCAAGTTCATTTCTGTGGCCCAGGTTTGTTAATTTTGTAAGAACTTTGTGTTCACTGTGAAACATGGACATTCTCATGGTCCATGAAAATTTGTATTTCTATTATTACCATGAACCAAGCAGTTTTATCTTCCAACATTTTAATAAATTCACCAAAGCATTTATTATAACGTCATGTCAGAATGAATTTCTAAACACTTTATTTTGACTCCTTAATTTCAATGAAAAAAAATGCTGTTGGAATTGATTTCTATTTCAAGCATCTGATGAAACTGCTGGAGTCACCATATTAACGGGTGTCAATTCATTTTGTCATTATTCACAATAACTCATTGATATGAGAAAAATTTATTTAACAGACTAGACATCTGATCTAAATGAAAAGTCGTGCTTCACAGACTTACATGTTTCATGTGTAAATGCATCTTCTGGGGTGTCTGGGTGGCTCGGATTGTTAAGCAACCAACTTGATTTCCGCTCAGGTTGTGATCTCAGGGTCCTGAGATCAAGCCTGATGCTGGGCTCCATGCTGGGTGAGGACTGTGCTTAAGATTCTCTCTCTCCCTCTGCAACCCACTAGCCCCCACCACACATGTGTGCGCTCTCTCAAAACAAATGCATCTTCTTCAGTTTTGTGTGTGTGTGTGTGTGTGTTTAAAGATTTTATTTATTTATTCATGAGAGACGGAGAGAGAGAGAGAAAGGCAGAGGCAGAGGGAGAAGCAGGCTCCCCACTGAGCAGGGAGCCCATGAGGGACTCCATCCCAGGAGCCCAGGATCATGACCTGAGCCAAAGTCAGACGCTTAACTATCTGAGCCACCCAGGGACCCCAGTTTTGTGTGTTAAATCACCACTTTGGGGGTAGTTGTGTTTAATTTACTAACTTTAAAGTGGATGTTGAGTATCCTTCCACAGGATTGTATCTTATTTATTTTTTTAAAAAGTATTGACAACAATATCACTCTAACACATAAGAAAATCATAAACATTGTTAATGTTAATGTTTATGAAGTCATAAACATTGTTAATGTTTGTGAAATGTTTGTCCATTTCAGTTTTCTAAGAAATGAAAATGAAATGAAATGAAACTCCCATAGCTCATTTTTTCAGTTTATATTACTTACATTTTATATGTAACTTTTGACTTTTGAGCCATTTATTCTTAAAGAGGTTATTAAAAAATAAAAAGAATATTATCAAACATCATAATAAATAAAATAGTAATAAATATACAGCTTATGATAAATATCAAAGGTATTGTAGCAAAAGAATTCAGATTATTATTTAGAAATTCCTGGGGGTGCCTTGATGACTCAGTCAGTTAAGCATCCAATTTTTTATTTTGGCTCAGGTCATGATCTCAGGGTCATGAGATCTAGGCCAGTGTCAGGCTTGGCACTTAGCAGGGAATCTGCTTGAAATTCTCTCTCCTTCTGCCCCTCTCCCTGCTTGCATGCATATGCTCTCTCTAAAATAAATAAATCTTTAAAAAAAAAAAGAAATTTCATGGCAGGATGGCTCAGCTTTTAAAAAAATGTATATTTCACATCTATTTTAACTATAATTTCCTGCAAGATGTGGAAGGTTCCACATCTTGCAGACTGCATGCTGGTATAGGAACAGCTGGCTGGTAAGCCAAGTGGCAGCCAAGGGCAACAGTGGTACCCTAACCATTAGTCCTAAACGGAACAGGATGCTGGCACAACAAGTAAATTAGGACTGTTGGGGGAAACTATGATTACATGTATCATCAGGTCAGTAGATAATGCCACATTATTATTCCAAAGTGTATGTGTATGTGTTTCCATTGTTTCATGTTTTCTTTGATGGAGTAGAATGGGGCTTGTCTCACTTGGTGTTTTGTTTTTCAAGCTCATAAATGATATATATCTTATTTTTATTCTCCCATCTCACCCCTCAAGAGTTTCATCCTCTTTAACAAAGAAAAGCACACATTTTAAAAATTCAAATTCGTCAATATAGAATACGAAGCATTAAGATATAATAACGAGTGCAATGCTGAAAAATGGGGGAAATGATTAATAATACCACTTATTGAAAAAGGGTATAAATTATAACAGTTTCTTTGGAGGATAATTTCACAATATATGCTCAGGTTAAAAATACGTATCTCTTTTATTCAAAGACTAGGGTTCTTGCTGTGCATCCCGAAGAAATATTTATCCATTAACAATAAGGCTGACAAACATTTTGATTAAAACTACAATATGATGATTTAATACAAACATTAAATGCAATATTTAAAATAGACTATGTGAGGGGCACCTGGGTGGCTCAGTGGGTTAGGCCTCTGTCTTCAGCTCAGGTTGTGATCTCAGGGTCCTGGGATCGAGCCCCACATCGGGCTTTCTGCTCAGCAGGGAGCCTGCTTCCTCCTCTCTATCTACCTGCCTCTCTGCCTACTTGTGATCTCTGTCAAATAAATAAATAAAATCTTTTAAAAAAATAAAATAAAATAGACTATGTGATCTATATATTATTTTTCAATGAAAATATATCCAATGTAAATGTCTCAGTGAAAAAAAAGCAAGTAGATGTATATATAGATGGGCAGATTTACCACTCTCATGGGGGTTGTCCAATTCTTGCATCTGCCCTGAAAATATGTACGTTATAATATCACATGTGTAAAAAAAGGCTTTCACAAAACAAAGATGTATTTTTATATATTCATGTATATATACATTTTCTAACAAGTGGATTAGGCATTCCGAATATACACTAAATGCACAAAAGTGTTTATTTTTGGAGTTGGGAATTAACATTCAGCATCTGAGTAGAGGCAGGAGAAGTCTGAAGAGTTAACATTATAGACATTTTAAGATTTCTGTAGGAAGAGCATATATTATTGTGTGATTAATGTAATTGAAATAAAACTTATTTTTAGATACCCAAAAGGAAGAAAAAATTATTTGCTAGAATGTCATTTTTCTTGTCAGGAATAGAAAAGGGATATACACTCAATAGAAAAAAATTGTGAAAAATAAAATTGAAACATGGAGGATAGTTTGTCAGCCTGCAACACATGTTCTGAAGAAAGCCACAGAGGATGTTGGAATAGATGGAGAGAATAGTTGGAAACAATATTCTAAAGGTTGAAGTCTGAGAATATTTATAATAAATTGGTAGGAGAGTTTTCAGCCTGGGACTAATTTACAGGATTATGGTTGAATGAATCTTAGTCCCCTTATGAAACACTCCCATTGTCATGTGGGACAGTCCCTCCACTTAGTGGAAACATCCCTTTCCCTCCCTCTTGACTCTGTATTTGGTCACATATCTGGCTTCAGCCAATCACATGTGAGCAGGGGTGAGAGTGTTCTGTCCCGGGCCAGCCCACAGCTGGGGGCTCCCTCTTGCCAAGTCCCATTAGGTCAGCTGATCCCAAGAGTAACTGTAGCTGCATGATTATCAGTGAGTGATGTTTTAAAAGCACTGAGTCGTTTTTATACAGTTGTAACTGAGTAATACAAGTGTTGTGAAGGATAGATAAAATAAACCCACACCTAGATAAAATGCAGTGAAATTTAACAATATCAAGGATAAAAAAAAGAAAATTCTTAAAAGCAACCAGAATAAAAGGATTATCTTCAGATCCATGGTAATTATACTGTTAGTAAACTTGACATTAAAAGACAACAGAATTATATCTTTAATCTAGAAATGTATACCCAGGTAAAATACCCTTTAATAATGTAGGCAGAGCAAAAGAAACCAATGAGCCCAAACACCATCACATTAAAACTAAATCTACTGCTAAAATAAAGGCATCATGTGTGAGATAATAATTTTACATCTTAAGCATCATATAAAAGAAAATCTAACAACTTCAATCCTGATAGGAAAAGTACTTTATAACAACGGAGAAAATTACTTGAGAAAATGCAATAATGGTGGCCTTAAGTGAATTGATATTTGCAAAGTTCTGGAGGAGTGTCTGGGCCATAATAAATACTGTATAAGTAAACTGTTTTAAAAGTAATCAACTTTGCAGACTTTTGAGAACATGTTTTTTTTTTTTACAGAAATTGATTTCAATGTTAGTCTCCTGGAGACTGATGAAGTAAATACAAAACATTAAGCATAGAGTTGAACTGAAAAACACAATTAAAAAGTTTGACTTAATAGTTAAACACAGAGCATCATACCCAATAAATAAAACTGTATATTCTTGGGGTGCTTGGGTGACTTAGTTGGTTGTGTCTGCCTTCAGGTCAGGTCATGATCTCAGAGTTCTGGGATCGAACCCTGCACTGGTTTCCCTGTTCAGTGGGGAGTCTGATTTTCCCTCTCCTTCTGTCCCTCCCCCCGTTCATGCTTTCTCTCTCAGATAAATAAAATCTTTTAAAAAGCTGTATATTCTTTTCAAGAAATACAAGACATTTAAAAAATTAACTATATTAAGAGTTACCAAGATATATGAAATATAATGTATATCTTTACCCGTCATCTAAGATAATATATATAATATTTACTTAATATGCCTATGTTCTCATATAAGTATGTATAATATATATGAGAGCACATATATATACATATTAATGTAGTGTTCCATTCAAGAAGTTAGAAAACCAAAAATAAACTCTACACTAGAATGGAAATGAGAAAGGAAAGAACATAAATGGAAAACAAAGCCAGGGGTTCCTGGGTGGCTCAGTCTGTTAAGTGGCAGACTCTTGATTTTGGCTCAGGTCATGACCTCAGGGTTCTGGGACGGAGACCCAAGTCAGGCTCCATGCTCTGGGCGGAGTCTGCTTGAGATTCTCTCTCTCCCTCTGCCCCTTCCCTGCTCATGCTTTCTCTCTTTCTCTCTCAAATAAATAAAATCTTAAAAAAAAACCCAAATGGTATAAATGATAATTAAAATTCTTCTGTTTTTAAAGATTTATTTGTTTATTTGAGAGAGCGAGGGAGAGTGAGCGTGAGTGGGGGGAGGGGCAGAGGGCGAGAATCTCAAGTCAACTCCCAGCTGAGAGTAGAGCCTAATCCGGAGCTCAGTCTCAGCAGCCGTGAGATCATGACCTGAGCCCAAACCAGCAGTCAGACACTTAACCCACTGAGCCACCCAAGAACCCTGATAAATAAAAATTCTAATGAAGGAAGAGGGAAAACAGATGGTACAACTAAACAAACAAACATGTGATTAAGTGTTCCTAACTATAGATCAAATGTAGCTTTAAATTTTCCAAAAACCTTACCCTTAGTACTCCTCAAAGATAACAGGGCTAGATCACTGTTTATAAATAATAAATAATTCTCTTTCTATTCCAGCAAACAGAAGAAGGAGCCTGGCAGTGTAGGAACTCTGGGCAGCTCTCCATAGTACCAGGTTGAGCAGGAGGGAAAGACCAGGGCCATCCCCAACCTGAGTGGATAAAAAGAGTTTGGGTTGTTTATCTACGGATACTTAAGGGAGGTGGTACAGTGAGGATACAGAATACAGCAATCACAGTCACATATTCACCCAGCTACCAACTATTTATTATCTACCAAAATGTCTGACATGTTTTCTAGACATTGGTCTTAGAGCAGTTAAGTAAGTGTTGGAGACTCTACTCTTAGGAAGTTTACATTTTGGTGGGGGTGCCAAACGAGTCTAAATGAGTCTAAATGAATCTGTCTACATTAAAAAAAAGAACATATGTATATATGCATTATGTATTTATATTTGTTAAATATAAATATGCATTCATCTATAATGATATACATGCATTAACCTATAATATTTATGCATTTAATATACATATGTACATTATATATAAATTATATATGCATTAATCTATAATGATATATAGAGAGCAATATATCAATACCTATATTAGAAAATTGAAAAGTAATAAATACTCCGAGTTTATTAGAGAACAAATACATTCTCTGAGGCATTGTAAACCAGGGTAAGAGAATAAAGTGTAAGTAGAAGTCTTACTTCAAATCCCTTCTTAAGAACCACTGAGCAGGGACCAAGTGACAGGGTATTGGCTGTGGAAGAACTCCTGGTCTACCAGCCCAGCTATGGAAAGATCTCTACACCCAACTGTGGCTGGCCTGTTGGAGGCCCCCATGAACCCCAGTACAGGGCTCATGGGAGGAGACAGGCCACAGAGCAAGGGCCTGATCCCCAAACATCTCTAAGTCATGATACGGACCTAGAATTTTATTCTAGGTGTCATGGGAAGCAAAGAGACAGATTTGAGAGGAAGAACAAACTGATTGTCATGATGTTTTTTTAGAGAATTGCTGGTAAGAGACTGAAATGTAAGGGGCCAAAACTGGAGACTGGGTGCCTCGAACAGAGGCCAGGTCAAGAACCTGGGTCCATGGGGATCCTCATCTTGTCTGTCCCTCCAGTTTGACCTCACAACCCTCTATCCTCAACTCACTTGAATAAATAGGCATTATGTGAAAGCTATTGTTAAGATAGCCTCTTCACCTTTATTTCAAAAGGCTAAATATTCCTAGCACTTTTATACTAATTTCATTCTCATTATTTAATCATTTAACTTGCCTTTGAAACCTCTCCAAATTATGCACATTTGTCTAAACGAGTGGGCTCTAAAAATAGAACTATGGCTCCCAGAGTGTCCCATATAAGATCAGGAAAATTAACTTCAGGATACAAATTTTTCTTTTGGAGTTAAATGTATTCTGATGATTCATCCAGTTGTCTGTTTTTGTTTTTTTTTTTTTTTTTTTTTAAATCAAAGGTTCTGTTGCTGGTGGTTTTATAATCTACGAAGGAATTGGTGATTTGAGAAGTTTGACCCTAGGAAAGCTGTTGTCTTAGGCCAGGTTTCCTAAAAAATAATGTGTGCAGGAGGTTTATTGTGGGTGTTCTGCGGGTGCTTTAACACCTGCAAAGCAGCAAAGGACATAGGACTGGGCTGATGGAGAAGCCGACCTACTATAAAATGAGAGCACAGGTCCCAGCAATTTCAGAACTGCTCTAACTGGAGATCAGACACGGTCCTCATGCTGCATATCCACCAGCCAGTGGATGCTGGGTGTTCCTGCATGGAGTAACAACCTTGATCAAGGCAGCTCCCTTTGGCCTGAAGACCTTACCTAGGGAGGGATTCACAAGCTGGGGATCGAGCATCTTGGTCCTGAGGAGGGGATCTGGGCAGCACGACAGTCAACACAGGTGATCACTGATTCATAGTTTGAGGCAGAGCTGATAAATAGTATTTATCTTTTGGGTGCCTCCTCATTCCAGAGATGTCACTCTATATCCAGCTGTGAAGACCTGCTCTGCTTAACTATTCCTTACAGTCTGCAAGGCTTTGTGTCATTCTCATCTCGGTATATGCTTTCGTTCTAACCACATCTCGTGTCGTCTGCTGAATTTGGTACTTCCTACGTCTCTGAACTGTGCTGTGCTTTGGTTTTTTAATGGCAACACAAGGGGACCAAAAGCCCGAAAATCAGTCAAAGGTCTTTCTGACCCTCTAAAAGCAATGCATCCTCGATATAAAGAGTGCCTATCCCATCTCACTCATGTTTCTCCTTCCCTGCTTCTAGCGATTTTCCTGAGGGTGGACGACTTTAATTGTCCTGACCTTCCTGAGCTCTACAGGAGTTTTTGGTATTTTTGGTTGCTTGATGGTGGCGGGAGTGATAGGGAAGGGGTCAGACAACAGGCATCCCGACAGCAGCTTCCCACGAGCTCCTACTCAGAGTAGCCAGTGACTATTCCTGCAAGCTGCAAGAGGGCTCTAACCTTTATTTCCATGTTTTGAGCATAAATTGTTGATCCCTGAAGAAATGAAATGTCAACATTGTTTTTGGCTCATTTTGGACACTAAAAGCAAGGTTCTTCCTGATCTCTACAAGTGAAAATGCAAAGAAGCAGAATTCTTAAATGAGAGACTTCAGGAAACGAAAGTGTTGCTCCTCCATGAGTGTAAGTAGTAATAGGTTGTCGTGAAATTTTTATAGCTCGCTTGGTATTTGTATGTTTCATACACGCCTTCAAGAAGGATATCTCATTACATGGTTATGTCCAGAGTGTTAAGCTTGAGTTTTGTATTTTCCTAAGCATCTGCCCCATCACCTGTCACCAGGAAAAAAAATCTCTCTCTACTTCATGTTCATGTGGCAGTTGTGATTATGAGTTAGTCTCCTATACCACTACGATCGGCAGAAGATCTGACTGTGAGTTGGGGCTCTGCCAGTTCTTATCTGATTTGAGTAGGGTAATATGGAAGGAGATGAACCAAGACACGTTAAACATAAGCCTTTATTTGTGATACTCTGGCATGAGAACTCTGAAGTAGTGTTCTTCCTTGGGAAAGAAAGGTGGAGTTTTTACAGAGCGTTAGCCAGAGGCATAAGAAAAATTCAGCTAGTTTAAGGAAGAATAGATCAAAGAATCTTTGGGAAAGGGAAGAATTACTCTTGCAGTTGGCAGAGGCTTGTGGGATAGTTTAGGTTTAGCAAGAAGGTGGAATAGGAAATGTTGCAGGGGCTAAAGTCGTTTGTAAAAATGGGGCGGGGGTGGAGAGAAAGCTCTGGGGGTCAAAGTAATGCAAGTGCCACAGTAGGAATTTTTAGTCTTTCAAGGTCTCTTTCTGGGCTGTCCTCTGGTCAGCAGAGAAACTGTTGCTGACTTCTAAAATAGCTACCTCGGGTGCCTGGGTGGCTCAGTTGGTTAAGCAACTGCCTTCCGCTCAGGTCATGATCCTGGAGTCCCAGGATCAAGTCCCACGTCAGGCTTCTTGCTGAATGGGGAGTCTGCTTCTCCCTCTGACCCTCTCCCCTCTCATACTCTCTCTCTCTCTCAATCTTTCAAATAAGTAAACAAAAAACCAAGCATGGGCAGGACAGGTATCAGAAATCTTGGGACCATGCCTCTTAGAACAAATTCCACCCCAGCAGGAATCAGTCAGGAGAATAGATCCTACCCTTTTTGGAATTTTTAGATAAGGTAGGTTTGATACCCATGCCTCTGTGTTCATTCTCAAGATTTGCCCCGACAACCAGGGCTAGGAGAAGAAACTTTCAGAACTTCATTCTAGCAATCAAATACGTTAACGCAAGGTGGTGGGGGAAGACAATGGAAAGAGAATGGTGGAAAGACTAAGTAGGCTGTCAGCCAGAGGCCTGGAGTATGGGGGTCTCAGTTTAAAGTTCACCTTTGATGCTAGATTCCAAGTTCTTGGGAGAACTACCCCCTTCCAGATGAAGTTTGATTCTGGAGAATTCCGAGAGGTTGTGTGTTAGATCTCCAGTCCATACAGATACTTAGGAGGTCAGGTAAAACATCTCTTAAACTTAGAAATAAGAATCCAAACTTAAAACAAACAAACAAACAAAACAACAGTAGAAACTTCTTTAAAAAAAAAAGTGGGGGAAGGTGCCTGGGTGACTCAGTCGGTTTAGCAGCAAACTCTGAATTTCCACCCTGGTCATGATCTCAAGATCATGAGATCGAGCCCATGCCCAACGTGAAGCCTCCTTAAGAGTCTCTCTCCCTTTCCCTCTACCCTCGACCCTGAGCTTGTACTTTCCCTCTCTGTCTCTCTTCTAAAACAAACAAACAAACAAACAAACAAACAAACAAACAAATAAATCTACTTAAAAAATAAAATTGAATACCACAAGATACTTTATTAAAGTAAAAAAAAAAAATCCTAGCTATTGGATTGAAGTAGTGGTGGGTCTGTGAAGAGTTATGCTATTGCTAGTTCTCTCCAGGCCTCTCTTTTTCCTAATAGTAATCCCTGTGCCCTCCAGTTAGATCCTATTAACAAAGCTTTAAAATGCTATTATGGAGAAGGGCGCCTGGGTGGCTCAGTGGGTTAAGCCTCTGCCTTTGGCTCAGGTCATGGTCTCAGGGTCCTGGGATTGAGCCCTGCATCAGGCTCTCTGCTCAGTGGGGAGCCTATTTTCCCCCCCTCTCTCTGCCTGCCTCTCTGCCTACTTGTGATTTCTCTCTCTCTGTCAAATAAATAAAATCTTTGAAAAAATTCTATTATGGAGAACATAACATAAATTTACTTGTGTATGTGTGTGTGTGTGCGTGTTTGTGCATGCCTGTGTGTAATGCATGCTAGAAGGCATAAGATGCAGTAATATTTAGAAGCAAACTTTCTAGCCCTTTAAGTGGGAAGAATTATCACTGCTTTGATATGCATCATGTAAACCAAAATAATCTCAAGATGCCACTGATGATTGTCAGGCCAATGATGAGGTCCTGTTTGGGAAGAATAGACAGTGAATGAAAAAGTTTAGTGAAAGAGAGTTTGAAAACAGTTTTTGGAGAGTCTGGTATGTAAGGCTAATGAGTTATCTTGTAGGCACAGGGGAGTCTGTTGAAAGTATTTGATCAGGGACTGAAGGGAGTAAAGTTCCTATGACAACACTTGTCAACTTGGCTTGAGTGGGGACAGCCTGAAGGCAATAGGGCAATTTAGAAATTATTGGAATAGTCCAGATAAGGAAATAAAGATTTGAACTAGTGAGGTGACAAGCATACACACACATACACACACACTATATGTGCGTATATGTGCATGTATGTATGTATGTGTATATGTATGTATATGTGTATGTGTGTATATGTGCATATACTCAGAGATATCTTTAAAAAGTTTCTTAAAAGTATATCTTAAAAGTAGTGTATTTCAACCTATAGGGCTTTGGCCAACCAGATTTTGAAGGGATAAGGGAGAGAGGAATTTAAACACAATTTTGAGGTTTAAAGCTTGGCTATCTGGAAGGGTGGTGGTTCTATTAACAGAAGTAAGAGCAAATGAAATACAATTAGGTTTGGTGTGGTTGGCAGATATATCAAGGATTTGATTTTGGACATTGCAAGACTGTCACTAGTTCTCAATGATCATATTACTAAAGGTTAATTCAGCCCTTTTGATGAACCTACATGTGTGAAATGACAATTAGGCCTGAAGTATGTATAGCATTATCTTCTAACAGTTTATAATTTTAAAATAAATTTTGTAATTAGAGTTTTGATGACCATCACAGCGACCTGCACTACACAGTAAGTATGCAAAGCCATTTATCCGCATGAACTTTTAAGCTCTGAAAGGTGTATTATTTATGTTAGGAAATAAACTTGGTAGCATAGAAACAAGGTGTGGTACTGCTGGGTATTCAACAGCTTATTTTGGTGCAATAAAGAAAGGACAATTTAGAGGCACTTGGATGGCACAGTTGGTTAAGCTTCTGACTCTTGATTTCAGCTCAGGTCATGATCTCGGGGTCATGAGATAGAGCCCCACATTGGGCTCTGCCCTCAGCGGGGAGACTGCTTAAGATTCTCTCCTCCCTCTCCCTCTGCCTCTCCCATGGCTCTCTCCCTTTCTAAAATAAATACATAAATAAATTTCCTCAGAAACAGAAATCTTCCTCAGATATTATCACAAATGTCCAACAGAGCAGCCAACATGGAAAGCTCTTCTCCAATTTAAGCCTACTTGTGCTCCGATGGCATGGTTTCCTGCCTTCCTTATGTGCAATCAATCCCCTCAGTGCTGACCCCTGCTTTCGTGTGTTGAATCCTTCTCTATTGGTGCAAGGAAACATGGGGCAGAGACCCTCAGCTCCAGATTTGTTGTGGGTTCTGTGGCAGGGCACTTAGGAGAGGGGACTTGTACTTTTTCTAGGCCCAAAAGTAAGGCTGGGTGTTGTAAATGTCAAGGCAAACAAATTTTTAAAATCTCAATAATATTACTAATTTGCAAACTGAAAGTTCTCCCTGCCTTTCTGTAACTCATGAACTTGTTCAAAATGTATGTCTATTAAGAGAAAAAGTAGGATTTACACACTTTATGGGGCAAAGCCCAAGCCATTATCCTAAAACATGGATGTGCATATAATGATTCTTCATTTAGGTGCCCCTAAGTGGCTCAGTCATTAGGCGTCTGCCTTCTGCTCACGTCACACAGGATCCTGGGATGGAGTCCCATATGGAGCCCTGCATTGGGCTCCCTGCTCAGCGGGGAGCCTGTTTCTCCCTCTCCTGCTCCCCCTGCTTGTGTTCCTTCTCTCACTGTCTCTCTCTCTCTCTGTCAAATAAATAAATAAAATTTAAAATAAAACAATAACAACAACAACAACAATAATAATTCCTCATTTGGGTACATGCTATCTAAAAGAGACAACTCCAGGTCAACACCCACATAATGTGACCCAAATGAAGCTTTAATCTCTCCAAATCACTGCACTCCCCCCAGCCAAATGTCTGACTCAATGACACTAATTTCATCTTTCCCCAGATCACCCTCCTTATCCTTTAGTTTTTGGACATGATGCTTCTTACATACACATTTTTCTTCTGATTTACCTAGGAAATGTATTTATTCCTTGAGACTAAATTCAAGTATTATGCTTTCTCTGATCTTTCTGGAATTTCTTTAGGCAGTGTTAGATTTAAATCAACTACTATCCTGTTATATTTCGTTTTTCCATTTGAACACTTAGCACATTTGTGTTTTATATATTGATATTAATCATTTAGTTGGTCTGTCTATTCTACTTCATTATATTCTTCTAATTCAGGGGTCCCATAGAAAAATCTAATTACAAGGATGCCTGGGAGGTTCAGTCCATTAAGTGAGGGTCTGACTCTTGATTTCGGTGCAGACCTTGATCTCAGGGTCATGAGTTCAAGTTCAAGTCCCGCATTGGGCTCCATGTTTATATATTAAAAAAAAAAAAAGAAAAAAAGAACTCCAGTGGCAGGCATACGTTGTTTTATTATGCTTTACTCTATTAAAGTTTGCAGATATTGTATTTTCTACACATTGAAGGTTTGTGGCAACCCTGTGTCGAGCAAGTTTATCGGCGTCATTTTCCCAACAGCATTCGCTCCCTTTGTATCTCTCACACTTTGGTAATTCTCACCATATTTCAATTTTTTTCATATTATTATATTTGAATCTCTGCAATGTCATGATAAAACTGTAACAGATGAGGGTCTGCTTCTTAAGGATGAGCAAAGAAAGTGATTTCTTGGGATGGAATCAACGCCTGGTCTAGATGCTGTGAAGATAGTTGAAATGACAACAAAAGACCTAGAATACGACACAAACTTAATTAATAAGGCAGCGGCAGGGTTTGAGAGGACTGACTCCAATTTTGAAAGAAGTTCTATCATGAGTAAAATGCTATCAAACAGCATCCCATGCTCCAGAGAAATCATTCATGAAAGGCAGAGTTGATGGATGTAGCGAACTTCACTGTTGTCTTATTTTATGAAATTGCCATAGCCACCCCAGCCTTCAGCAGCCACCGCCCTGATCAGTAGCACCATCAACGTCAAGGCAAGACCCTCCATCAGCCAAAAGATTACAACTTTCTGAAAGCTCAGATGATGGTTAACATTTTTTAGCAATAATGATTTTTTAAAAAGATTTTTATTATTTATTTGACAGAGAGAGAGAGATCACAAGTAGGCAGAGAGAGAGAGAGGGGAAGCAGGCTCCCCACCAAGCAGAGAGCCTGATGTGGGACTCGAGCCCAGGACCCTGAGATCGTGACCTGAGCCGAAGGCAGAGGCTTAACCCACTGAGTCACCCAGGCATCCCAATAATATATTTTTTAAAAATCAAGGTATGCTTATTGTTTTTTAGATATAATGTTGCACACTTAATAGACTATACAGAATAGTTTAAACTTAAGTTTTTCAAAAAAAGATTTTATTTATTTATTTGAGAGAGAGAGATAACATGAGTGGGAGTGGGTGACAGAGCAGCAGAGGGAGGGAGAGAAGCAGACTCCCTGCTAAGCAGGGCTCGATCCCATGACCTGAGCTGAATGCAGATGCTTAACCCACTGAGCCACCTCTATGTCCCTGAATATAACTTTTATATGTACCAAGAAACCAAAAAATTCATTTGACTCACTTAATTGCAGTATTTGGTTTATTGTGGTTGATCTGGAATTGAACCTGGCATATCTCCAAGGCATGTCTGTAATAAAAAAATAAAGAATCTACATAACAATTATTACTGAGACATTATGATGTATCAGGGGCTGCACTTATATTTTCTCATCTAACCTTAGAGCAACATTCTATGTGGTAAGAATTAGCCTTAATTTACAGGTGAAATGGAGTCCCAGAGAAGCCTAGTGACTTGTCCAGGTCACATACCTGAAGAACAATTGAACTATCAGTTCTTGGGTTGCCTGGCTCCAAAGACCTTTCTTCTAAACCCAATATTAGATGCTTCCTCTAAGATGATCTTACTTTTGGAGAGTTATCAAATCATACATGCCTTTGGTCCGTTTCTAATATATCTTTCTTGAAACTGCAAACATATATAGCTTGAAAATACAGCTTGAAATATAGCTGTATTTGACAATACAGCTATGGCATCCTGGCTTAGTATGGGAATAATCACACTAGTGATCAGAATGAAGCCTGCTTGACTACTAACTTAATTTCTAAAAGATTCCTGGAAAATCTTACACAAAAACATTCATTTTCAATTGCTGTCTTACCACTGAAAAGAACTCATTGAGATGGGTACTGAGTGAGGTGCAAAACACATTACCTGTTATAAGCAGACTCTAAATAAATTACTGTTGAATTGAATATAATGAATGAATTATGCACAGGTATATGAGTTAAAAATTTAGCCATTTTCCCCAAGTTATTTTTTTTTAAATTTTATTTATTTACTTGACAGAGAGAGATCACAGTAGACAGAGAGGCAGGCAGAGAGAGAGAGAGAGGGAAGTAGGCTCCCTGCTGAGCAGAGAGCTTGATGCAGGACTTGATCCCAGGACCCTGATCATGACCTGAGCCGAAGGCAGTGGCTTAACCCACTGAGCCACCCAGGCACCCCCCAAGTTACTTTTTATATATAAATATTACTCTTACATAGCTAAATTTGTAGTATGAACGTGATTTATATGTATTATTGATTGCTTTAAGTACTTTATTGAGGGGGCACCTGGGTGGCTCAGTGGGTTAAGCTTCTGCCTTTAGCTCAGGTCATGATCCCAGCGTCCTGGGATCGAGCTCTGCATCGGGCTCCCTGCTCAGTGGGAAGCCTGCTTCCCCATCTCCCACTCCCCCTGCTTCTATTCCCTCTCTCACTGTGTCTCTTCCTGTCAAATAAATAAATTTAAAAATTCTTTAAAAAAAGTACTTTATTTGGGCTTCTTTAGTAAAAACAAAGAGTAATAATGACTTCAATAGATCATGCTCAAGCTCTCAATATTATTCAGCTAGCATATATGTCAGATTCTTGGGAGCTAAAAAAGAAAAAACCCTGCTAAATATAAGGATAAAAGGATAAATACATCATGCATGGACTTTCAAAACTGCAAGAACTTTCTTCTTTCTTGTGTGATGTACTTTAGGCAGTGGGATTCCACTTGGAAGATGTTGTTATTGACAAAGATTTTCTCTTTGATCAAATTCTAGCCAGGCTTCTCTGAGCTCTTGTCTCCACTAGGTCTGAACTCTGCAGTTCAATGACTTGAACCAACACTAACATAGTTTCCAATAGCTCGAGGTTGCATCTCCAGACTGACCCCAGCCCCCTTGAAGTGTCTGCCTGAGAAAGTACCCAGACCCTCACAAGGATGGACTGTTCTATAGCACCTGAGCATACACCCCTGACCATGTTTTCGTGAAGCATTTATTCTAAAGACTTGCCAGTGGTGATATTTCATTTGACTATTTGAGGTGTATGTGTATCTACTACTACATAGGAGGGTCTTTCTCAAGAATCTGAAAGCCATCCTTTCAAATGTAATCATCAGGAAGGACACAGCCCCTGTCTCCGGACCTCTGTGGGAGGATAGAATCCTAACTTCGATAACTACCAGCGAGCAGACACAGTTGGCCGAATCGCACCTACACTGGCCAACCCTTGGTGATTTCTTCACTTCCCGGAGTCTCCTGAGGACCCACCTGCCCGCCTCACTTTCTACTCCATCATTCCTCCTTCAACACATCCAGTCGTGTCTACAAATCAAAGTGGGGTTCAGTGCGAGGTGCATTCTTTTCCGCATTGCAATAGTTATTACTGATTAAAATCTGTCCTTATCACTTTAACTCATGTTGGGCTTTGTTCATTGTTGATGGTAGTTTAGCAAACAAGTGATCAGCTTTAAATTTAGATATTGGGAAACTGAATCTAGATGAGTCAGTACTATGAGGTGAAATGCAACTCTCATGCCAAGTAATAGATTGCTGAAATAAAGAATGCTTTGCACTGTATTGAAATTGAGATAAAATAAAGTAGACCAGCAATGTTCTTCACTTTGACTTGAAAGGATAGACACAGTCTAAAACACATTCATTACATCATATGTTATCTTGGAGAGAGCACGCATTTTTTTTCTGCAACTCCACTGCATACACAATTGCTCAACTTTCTATATAAATAATCTTTTGTTTATGATGAACTTGATATTTATCCTTTGGAAAATACAGAACATATTATAAATGGAAAATCTTACATATATTCTCCACCTTAGCCCCTGTTACTGTATTGTAGCATTTCTGCTATGCATTTTCTGTTTTCTTACAATTAACATTACATCATAGAAGAGTCTCCTGTGTCATTAACAATTCTCAAAAGCCTGTACGTATTGCCTACATATACCAGTATATGCATGTGTGTAGCACAATTAATATGATACCCTTAATCTGTGCTAGAGAATAGTGCAGGAAACAGTATCTGGATTGACAAATAATTTTGTACTGTTGGACAAAATTGGAAACATTGGACTGTTTTTTAGGCTTCATTTGTGGAAGTGACATTATGGATTCAATGTCCAGGAACATGGCATGCTTTTGACATATATTGCCAATTTTATTTCCTTCCCAAAACTCTGTTCCAATTTAGAACCTCTTTGGAAATATAAGAAATTGTTGCCTATACACATCTTTAGAAAATTTCTCCTTTTGAGTTTTTTTTTCCCCCTCACCGGATAGGTGAAAAATGGTCTTTTATAGGGGCATTCATTTATTTCTTTGATTACTGGTGAAGCCGAACTAAATCCCCCAAAGAGAAGTTCAGGAGGAAAGTAAGGCTGAGGAATATAGCACAAAAGCCATAATGAAGTCTTCTTTCCTGGACACCTCTTAAAATAGACAGATGTTTATATCCCTTGGGAGGTTTCATCTAATGCCACCCGACAAAAAGAAAACATCACATTCCTAGGGCATCACCTTTTGTAGTTTGCTAAACCAGTGTTTCTCAAATTGTTCTTTGGCTCAGCCATCCTCAGCTCTGGGGACTCTGATGCAGACTTCCCCAGGGAGAATGACTGCACAGGCTGAAGCAGAGTGAGGGTCACGAGCCTCACAGTTTGGGGTGCTCCTGTCAGAGAAATGCCTGACTGGGCTAGAGGCAGACAGCTTTACATCACTGATATGGTTAAAGAACAAACAAAATGGAGGAACAGAGATATTTTACAGTTTGTCGAATGTCACACACCGCTTAGTGATATAAACACCAACATCTCATAATGCTTCACAGACGTACGTACATTGTGCATATTTTCTCGCTTTCCCCCTCTTCTACACCCCTATAGCCCCCATCCTATTTGGCAAGGGGACAAATGTCCTAAAAATGTGTCATCCTAGATGTTGACAGTTACTTGCTTTAAACGTTACTCATGCTGAACCTCACAGCTGTGGGTTTCATGCTTTTCTTACAATCCAGGTCTTGTTTTTTTCCTAAAACACGCTCATGCAAATACTGAAGAGTACAGAAATAAAAAGCCAGACTGAAGAAATGAGTGGAAATTGACCGAATTTTAATGTTCCAGAAGCTGCTGCATTACAAATATAAATGTGGTTATGTGAAAGAAAGAAGCATGGAAAATGTTGGTTTCCTTCTAGCCAATTATGGAACACTGGTGGCTTTCTGGTGGGGTTCAGGTCAGGGGCTCTATTTTTTTTTTTTCTTCCACATTGAAGTAATAGTTTTTAGTACTGATTTGGAAACTTCAGCCTCTTAAAATACTGAGTTCGCTGTTATGGTAAAAACAATCTTTCTTTCACATGAAAATAATGAAATTTCAAAGTTTTTTTTTCTTATCAATTAATCTTATTTCCCCTCTTTTAAAATGGTATCACTTAGAATTTGCAATAAGACACATTTCAGAAATGCATAATTTATTGTTTTTTGAGTCTTTAATTGGGTCTCTGTCAGCTAAATAACTACACTGTGACATCCTGGGTCAACTCATTTAGCTGAACTGGGTTAAAGTTCTGGGCCGATGCATATAATTCTCTCACTTAGTCCTGTATGTTTGTATCTCAATTCCATGGCTCAAAAAAACAGTCCTGACTCAGGTTGACCTCCGGGTCTTTGTGTGCCCAATTAGCCATTAAACATTTAACAATCTTGTTCCTTTCCCAATATTGCCTCTTACATAATAGGGCCTAGAATCCTGTAACTACATTTCTCAGAACCTCTGCCAGCACTCGGAGGCATCAGTTAGAGACACTTGTATGAAATTTGGGAGGTGGAAAACACAAAAGTCATGATGCCTCTTGGCAGGTAGGGGCAGGAGTGTGGGCCCTGGCCTTGGAAGTCGGGAGGCATTTCCAGTGATTCTGGGCATCCTCCTTACAAGTCATCACTTGTGCCTAGCGGCAGGTAGCTGTGAGCTCACTGGTTGTTGTCTCCTGCAGTTCCTAATTTCGTGAACATCAGTAGATTTTTCCTGACCTTGCTTGCGATGTCTCCAAATGGTTTTGAGAGCTGCTAATTTTCTGTATCGAATAACTTCCTTCTTGGAAGAGCTGCTGTAATGTCTGTTTCCCTAATGAAACACTGATACACTGATTTTCTTCATTTCTGGAAAAAAAAAAAAAAAGGATCTCAAAATTCATTCCAGGGTAAATCTTTCTATGTTTGCCAAGTCAGACGAGGCCTCATTGTATTCACCTCCCAATTTAATGTGACATACATACTTCTCGAGTTGCCACAGTGTGTGTGTACTATTTATGAGGAGCATTGCCTGGGGTACTGATCAAGCATGGAGATAAATACGATTCAGGAGCTCAAAGAACACGTGCTGGAAGAGAGAAAGCACACAGCTTATGGAGGACACCCTGAGAGGCAGAATAGAGGGAACACAAAGAAAAATTAAAAATATTTGAACGAGGGAGGTTTGGGGAAACTTCATAGGGAACATAGAGTTGATTTGTTAAAAAGCCGACAAAGGGATACAGCTAGAATTCAAGAAAAGGAAGGGGGTGCCTGGGTGGCTCAGTCAGTGGAGCATCCAACTCATTCTCAGCTCAGGCAGGACTCGATCTCAGGGTCATGAGTTCAAGCTCTGCGTGGGAGCCCATGCTGGGCATAGAGACTCCTTAAAAAACAAAAACAAAAATAAAAAAAAAAGAATTCAATAGAAGGATAGTGTTATTCAGGTGTTTGAAATACTTGTAAAGTAATGTGAATTTCCATGGTGGGTTGAGGGTATATTGGCAAACAGAAAGACGTTGGAACCAGTTGCTAGATGGCTTTGGGTGCTACGCCAATGACTTTGTTCTGTATTTTATGATGAGCAGACTTCCATTGCCTTGAGCATGGCAATGATATAATCCTATCAGTCCTTACTATGTGGAACTGTCTAGAAGAAAATAGTGAGCAGTATCTACACTTAGGTAAGTGGAGGCATAGTCGTCATCAACAGAAAGATAGCTTGAGAGTTTGAGACATACCTCTGGGGTGTTCCGAGTGTCTAGAGAAGAGATTAAAGAGTCGAGAGTGAACCAAGGATTCTATATGTTATTTCTTACTGCTCAATTCAGGTGGAAGGAATCCAGAAATTGTACTATTTATGCCAGCTTCCATGTATCTTTGATAAATGGGAAGTACGTGAAAGGAACTGCTTGCTTTTTAATCCTTGCCATTCTGCCCTCAGATGTTATTACCAAATCTCATTTATCTGGAGAAGAAAGGAGGGAAAGAGAACTGCTGCAGGGGACCGTCACTCACGGGCAAGAAGCGAATAGATCTCAAATGCAATGTTTCATCCAGCAGACGGCTTTCTTGTTCAATTAGCCTAAACTCAAACACCGGCACTTAACCTCCACCCTCCTGTCAGCTTTTGTACTAGGCTTAGTGTAGGGCTTCTGTATTCCTTCTGAGGGAATAAAAACAGGATTTTATCAGCTCTCACAAATATACTAGTGCAGGCATGATAGAGTGGGTTGACAAACTGGAGAGATACAGAACTCTCATATTTAAAGAATTATTTACAAGAAGGGAGACTGACCTTCCAAGAATCACGGTGAAAAAAAAACACAGTGATTCTAGTTGATGTCATGAAGGCAAAGCCTGGGGAGATAATTTGATTTTTATAGCCAGCAACGTTTGATTCAGGGCACTGGGAGATTGGGAAAAATTTCATTCATTTTCTTGCAGCAATGCGTAGCAAGCCTCTGTAACTCAGTTCTAAAGAGACGAGGTGTAGAAGAGTCAATGAATCGTGGATGAGACAATCAGGAGGCTGGGAGCCAGGGTTGCCTCTGAAACAGGATCATTATGTGATTTGAGAACTTGATCTAACTCCGCTGGTCATACATTTCCCACTTATTTAAACTGATGAAATTGAACTGAAGGGGCTTACCTTGAATTTTAAGCTCTCAAAAATTCTATCACCCTAATGGAAAATAAAAAATAGTATAAAATACTTTAAAAACTCCTGTGTGTTTTCCTTGAAACTTACCCTGATTTTTTTCTTAGGGATTCCTTTTATTATTTGCTTTTTTTCTTCTGGGATTCCATTTTTTTTTTTCTTCAAGGATCTCAAGAGCTCTGTGCCACTGTTCCTTTGTTTTGTGAAATTCATTTTCAGTACACTTAACATTAATTTCTGAAGATTTAATTGCTAAATTTCTGGTGGGGGGAATTTTGATGGGGAAAATCTTCCTGAAAAAGTTATACTTAACCACTTTTGCTTTTGAAGGAGGCTTCAAATTATTGGATAGCTTGTGCAGATAATGGACATCAGGGCAACTTTTTCTTTTGTGTGTATGTGTGTGAGTTTCCCTTTCTTCACCACAGGTAATTCACATGCAAATTGGAAGACATTTTACTTGGACAGAAATAGCATTGCCATTTGGTTTCTACTATGGATTGCCTACATTTTAATATTTTATCCTATTTATCAACTTTAAAGTAGACAAAAATTTATGTGATTCCCATTTGTGTGATCTGCTATGTCAGTTTCACAAAGGGAAAATCCCTTTGGCTTTGTTTTATTTATAGGAACCACTGTATTTGGTTAATGTTTTCATTAGGTTTTTCAAGCTCATACAACTTGTATGCCCTTTTCATTTATTTGCAATGATCTTTCACTTTTCATGAATAAGATTCTGAGTTTTCTCTTCATAACATCATGCAAATGACTTAATGGAAGGCAGATTTTTTTTCTCTTTGTTTCTTTAACATATAGGGTGTTTTATCTCCTTCTGAATTTGAAATACATTCTCTTTCAGACCTTTTGCCAGCCTCTTGCAGAAAGGAAACGTCAATTTGAAAGAAAATGTGATAAGGAATTGAAAACACTTTGCACAAAGAGACAAGCAGATATTTGTTTGTATTTCACACGATGTTACTGGCTATCAAGGGTGAGCCATTCCTGCACTATCTCTCATTGTCAGCCATCTGATACTAACGTGGGCATCTTCAGTATTTGCATTGTGAAGATCCGGAGATCTTTTAGTTTTTAGGACCAACTTAAAATAGAAGCAAAATAAGTGATGTTGTTTAACTAGCTAATAGACCTCTGAGGAAGTTGGGATGAATATCTAGAAAACTGCTCTTCATACCTCCATAAATAATGCTTCTCTGTGTCACTTGAAAATTCCTGTTTTCTGTCCCATCTCCAGCCCTTTGGGCTTTTGATGTCATGCTTTCAATAATAAACCACTTCTTTCTTTTTCTTCAATAGCTGTCTTTAAAAGCAACTTTTCTTAAAATATAGTAAACACTCAAATAGCATGCAGTTTAATAAAATCTGTACAAATTGCTCACATCTTTATATAGAGCATAGAGATAAAGAAACAAAACACAAACTGTCCTTAATGTCTAGTGACTTTCTCCGCCAAGAGCAACTACTTTCCTAATCTCTTAACAGCATGGAATAGTTTTGCCTGTTTTTTGATATTTTTAGGAATTGGAATTTAACACTATGTACTCCTTTTTAATCTAGATTCTTCCTTCCTTCCTTCCTTCCTTCCTTTAAGGTTTTACTTATTTATTTGAGAGAGAGAGAGAGGAAGCACAAGCGGTGGGAGAGGCAGAGGGAGAGGGAGTCAGGCCCAGGGCTCCATCCCAGGACCCTGAGATCATGAGCTGAAGGCAGACACTTAAACCACTGAGCCACACAGACACCCCCTGATTGGATTCTCTCACTCAACATTGAGTTTATGATATCATTGCATATAGTTGCTGATCATTCTCACTGTTAAAGAAGTAACCGTAACTAATAGTAAAGGCAATTTTCTTTCTTAAGTATTGATGAACAATTTTTAAATTTTTTTTGGCATGTCTTCTGGTAAATGCAAATGCGTATGTATCAGATATATACCTATGGGTGGAATTGCTGAATCATAGGCCTCACACATACACGGCTTTATGAGACCGACGCTCTACCTACTGCGCTAACGAGGCACCTCATACACAGCTTTATTAGTCACTCTCAGATAGTTTTCCAAAGTGAATACATCAATATAAACACTACCGACAATATATGAGAGTCATAGTTTTACTACGTTTTCACCTAAACTTGGTATATATTTTCTTCTCCCTTTCCTTCATCTTCTTTACACATTGTATCCATGCTCATAGGAATAGAATTGTATGGCATGATTCCTGCATTTTCCTCATATCGAAGAGGTTGAGCACACATTATATGCATTTTGGCTATATATATCCATGGGGGTGTGTGGTTGGTCTCTCTTTTGAAAATACAAAACTTGGGTAAACTAAGTCGTATATAGTAGTTTGGTATCTGTGTGTATGTGTGTTCATGTTTATTTTAGTTCCATTGAAATATACTTTATCTTTTTAGAGGTTTTATTTATTTATTTGAGAGAGAGAGAGAGAGAATGAGAGAGAGAGAGCATGAGAAAGGGGAGGGTCAGATGGAGAAGCGGACTCCCCACTGAGCAGGGAGCCACATGTAGGACTGGATCCTGGCACTCCAGGATCATGACCTGAGCCGAAGGCAGTGGCTCAACCAACTGAGCCACGTAGGTGCCTCTATTGAAATATACTCTATATATTAAAACTACTGATATTAGATATGGATTTCACTAATTATATACAATCAGAGGAGCCCCATCAGTTCAAGATATAGAGTACTGTCACTCTACAAAGTTTCCTCACTCCCCTTTGCAGCGAGCTCCCTCCAGACTACCATCAAGGCACAACCACCGATTGGCTTTCTGTCACTAATGTTGCATTTTCAAGAATTTCATGTACATATGTTCGTACTGTATGAACGTACTGTACTCCATGAATTTGGTATTAGACTGACTTCTCTGGCGTTTTTCTGAAAGTCATCCCTACTGTTGTATCTATAAATATTTGGTTCTTTTGCACTGGCATTCCATATGACAAATATACCACATTTTGCTTATCCATTTTTCAGCTAATGAACAATTGGGTTGCTTCTGATTTGATGTTATTACGAATAATCTGCTAGTGAATATCACTAGACAAGTCTTTGTGGAGATATATGTTTTCCTGTGTTTCTCTCAGATAATATCTTTAATGAAGTACAATGTAATACAATGTCCTGTGATAATAGAAATGTTCCTATAGCCATACTGTATGACACGGTAGTCCCTAGCCATGTGTGACTCTTTGGAACTTAAAGTGCGGCAAGTGTGACTGAAAAAGCTAAATTTGGATATTATTTAATTTTAATTAACTTACATTTAAATTTAAATAGTCACATGTGGCTAGTGGCTGTTGTATTGCAAAATGCTGTGAGTGGGATTACTAGGTCAAATGGTAAAATTATTTTAAACTTAGAGTGTGTTGACAGTATTTTTAAAGTGGTTGTACCATTTGTCATTCCCATAGACAGGGCATGATTCTTCCAATTGCTCCACATTCTTGCCAACATAATGTTAGTTCTTTCAGCTTCAAACAAGTATGCAGCCTGTTTCTTATTGGATTGTTTGTCGTATTAATATTGTGTTGTAAATATTCTGGATGCAAGCTCTTTTCTAGATTTATGCTCTGCAAATACTTTCTGCCAAATGGAGCATGTCTTTTGTTAACTTGGAGACATGATAGCTAATTTTATGTGTCAACTTTGCAACGCTATACAGTGATACTCAGATATTTGGTAAGACATTATTCTGGATGTTTCAGTAAAGGTGTTTTTTTAGATTGAACTGACATTTAAATTGATTAAAATTGGTGGCCCAGAGACTTGAACTATAGCTTCCCTGGATCTCCAGTCTGCTGGCCTATCCTGCAGATTTTGGGCTTGGCAAGTCTCCACAAAATTATATGAGCCAATTTCTTAAAATTCCCCTCCCTTCATTCTTTCCACCCTCCTTCCCTCTCGTTTTCTCTCCTTCCTTTCCTTCCTTCTTTTTTCTTTCTTCTTTTTCATCTAAATATCTATCATCATCTACCTATCTATCCTTTACCTATTATCTATCTATATAATCTATTTTTTTAAAGACATTATTTATTTATTTGACAGAGAGAGAGAGAGATCACAAGCAAGCAGAAAGGCAGGCAGAGAGGGAGGGGGAAGCAGAGCAGTGAGCCCAATGTGGGGGCTTGATCCCAGGACCCTGATATCATGACCTGAGCTGAAGGCAGAGGCTTTACCCACTGAACCATCCAGGTGCCCCTCTATATTACCTATTTAATCATCTATCTGTTGTCTGTCTATATTTGTCATCTATCTATCCATATTCTGTTTGTTCTGTTTCTCTGGAAAACCCTAATACAAAGAAGATATAGTGTTAATTTTCATGAAGTTTATCTTATTAATTGCTTTATTCTTTTACAGATTTTTTGTGTGTGTTCTTCGTAAGAAATCCTTCCTTACCCAGTTTCACAAAGATTTTGCTATTTAGTGTCTTCTAGAAGTTTTATGGTTTTAGCTGACATATTTAAGCTTATGATTCATTTTTGAGTTAAATTTTATTTCTGGTGTGAGGTTAGGGAGCATTATTATTTTCCAAGTAGATATCCTATTGTTCTAATAGCATTTGTTGTAAAGACTTCCCTCACTTATTAAATTACATTTAAACTTTTGGAGAAAATCAGTTGATCATGTAAGTATAGGTTTATTATTGACCCTATTCTGTATTTCTCTCATTAAGCTAACAGCCCACTGACTTGATTAATGTAGTTTGTAATAAACCTAGAAATTAGGGAGTGCAAATTCTTCAAATCTGGTCCTCTTTTCCTTTTAGTTCTTTGAGGTCCTTTGTATTTGCATATAAATAAATAGACATGTTAAAATCAACATGTCTGTTTCTTTAAAAATAAAATCCTGCTGGTATTTTAATTGGAATTGTGTGGACTCTGTGCATTGGTTTGGGGAGAATTGCCATTTTAACTACCTTGAGTTTTCCAAAACATACAATATTTTATATTTTTCAGTGTATTTATTGTGTATTTTTCATTAATTTATTTTGAGCATTTTGATGTTATTATAAATGGAATTGTTTTATAATTTTATTTTCTAATTGTTCATTCCTACTGCATGTGAATACTACTTATCTTTGTACATTTATCGTGTATCCTGTGAATTTGCCCAACTTATTTTTTTAAATTCTTGTAATTTTATTATTTTTTTTTTGGTAGAGTCATTAAGAAGTTCTACCTGTTTGAGCATGTTACTTCAAATTAAGAATTTTATTTTTCCCTTCAAATTTTTATGTCTTTTTCTTGTCTTACTGCACTGTTAGGACCTTCAGTATAATACTGAATAGAAGTTTCAAAAGCAGACATTCTTGCCTTGATCCTGGTCTTAGCTAAAAAGCCAAACCTTTGTATTTTAATGCTAGTTGCAAATTTTATCACAGATGACTTTAATTTGGTTAAGTTCCCTTTTATTCCTTGTTTCCTGAGAGGTTTGATTTTAAATGGGAGTTGAATTTTGTCAAGTGCTTTTTTTCCTTGCATCTTTTGCAATGATTATGTGTTCTTTTTCTCTTTATTCCATTAACATGGAGAATTACATTTGATGATTTTATTTTCTTAATTTATTTTTACAAGATTTTATTCATTTATTTGATTGAGAGAGAATACAAGCAAGGGGGAGCTGCAGGTAGAGGGAGAAGCAAGCTCCCACTGAGCAGAGAGCCCGACACAGGGTTCGATCCCAGGACCCTGGGATGATTTTAATTCTTATAAAATCTGTAATTTCTGAAAGAAACCTTATATGGTCATGCAATATTTTCTTTTTACATATCACTGAATTCATTTTACTAAAATTCTGTTAAAATTTTAAAATACAATTTAATTTAATTTTGTTTAGTGTTCCAAAATTCATTGTTCATGCACCACACCTGGTGCTCCATGCAATACGTGCCCTCCTTAATACCCACCACCAGGCTCACCCAACCCTCCACTCCCCCCCAAAACCCCTCAGTTTGTCTCTCAGAGTCCATAGTCTCTCATGGTTTGTCTCCCCCTCCAATTTCCCCCAGCTCACTTCTCTCCATCTCCCAATGTCCTCCATGTTATTCCTTATGCTCCACAAGTAAGGGAAACCGTATGATAATTGATTATCTCTATTTGACTTATTTCATTCAGCATAATCTCCTCCATTCCCATCCATGTTGATACAAAAGTTGGGTATTCATCTTTTCTGATGGAGGCATAATACTCCATAGTGTATATGGACCATATCTTCTTTATCCATTCTTCCGTTGAAGGGCATCTTGGTTCTTTCTACAATTTGGCGACTGTGGCCATTGCTGCTATGAACATTGGGGTACAGGTGGCCTTTGTGTTCATAAGGGATAATTATCTGTAGCTTTCTTTTTTTTTTTATCTTTGACTGGTTTGGTATCATGGTAGTAATGGCCTCATAAAGTGAGCTGTGAACCCTTTCCTCTTCTATTTTCTGTAAGTTTGTGTTAAAAGAGTAATAATTCTGCCCAAAATATTTGGAAGAATATACCAGTGTAGCCATATCCTCATTTTCTTTGAAGAAGGTTTATATATTGAATTGATTATTTTTTATTGATATAGAGCTTTTATAAGTTTTCTATTTTTTACAAGTCTATTTCAAATAATTTTTGCCTTTTGAAGATTATGTCTATTGTATCTACATTGTCAAACTTACTGATATTATGTTGTTGATAATAATCCCTTATTATCACTTTAATGTATGTAAGATAGTTATGTCTCCCTTTTATTCCTAAAATTGTCCATTTTTTCTCTTTTTCTTTTTAGATTGTCTTGCTAGAGGTTTATCAATTTTAATAAACTCAAATAACAAGTTTTGGGTTCATTGATTTTCTCTATTTTTCTATATTCTCTTTGATGGAATTCTGCTCTTAAATTTATTTTCCCCTTCCTTCAACATACTTTGGGAATACTTTCTCTACTCTTTCTAATTCCTTAGGGTAGGTGACAGATCATATTGATGTTCAATTTTTCTTTTTTCCCTAAAAAAAGTAAGCCTGAGTGCTTCCTCCTTGGTGTAGGTGGGAAACCAAAAGCTCACAAGAGCTTCCTGAACTCAGTGACTCCCACCCCGGCCCCAATCCCAGCCCCAACCCCAGCTCCTACCCGAGCCCCTGACTAAAGTAAAGACACAGATCATCCTTATTGGACCTGCATTAGTGGTTTTCCCTGGATTCACCTGCCTCTCACAGGTGACTTTAGCAGCTACCAATTTAACCACTGCAGCCTTCCTATCCTTACTGTTTGCATGGCAAGTGTTTTCCATATGTTCTCTTTCATGTCACCTCTCTTTATATTTGTAACTCTTATAGACATCCTATAGCTGGGACTAGTTTTTAATTCCATCCGATAACCTCTTTCAGTCTTTGTCCACTATATCTGATATAATTCTTCATATGTTTGACTTTAGGGTTACCATTTTATTATTTATTGTCCACTTCTCTCTTCTATTTATTTTTTTGTTCCTCAGTTTCTCCTTTACTGACTTTTATTTGAATATTTTCAGAATTTCATTTTAATTTTTCTATTGGGTCTTCAGCTAAATTCTTTTTAAAAAAGAGGTTGCTCTCTTGTATAAAACATATGCCCTTAACTTTTTTTTTAAAGATTTTATTTATTTATGTATTTGACAGAGAGAGGGGGACCACAAGTAGGGAGAGAGGCAGGCAGAGAGAGAGAGGAGGAAGCAGGCTCCCTGCTGAGCAGAGAGCCCGATGCGGAGCTCGATCCCAGGACCCTGAGGTCATGACCTGAGCTGAAGGCAGAGGCTTTAACCCACTGAGCCACCCAGGAGCCCCTGCCCTTAACTTTTAATTCTATTATTAATACTGTATCAGTTCACGTAAAATATAGCAAACCTTGCAACTCTATATTGCCATGCCTACCCCTAATTTTTCATGCTGTAATTATTATATCTATCATATCTACATAGATTATAAACCCTAAGGAAATGTTATAATATTTGCTTGAAACAGTTATGTGTTTTATACAAAAATGAAGAAGAATAAAAAAAATTTATTTGACTTTTTAAATTTACTTTGACACAACATTTTTAGTGTGCTTTGGCTTATTCTGTGGATCTGAGTTTTTGTCTGATATAATTTCCATTAATCCTGAAGAAGTTCTTTTATCATCTCATATAAAGCAGATATGTTGGCAAAGAATTCTGCTAGTTTTCTTTCCTCTGAAAAATTATTTTGCCTTCATTTTTGAAGAATATTTTCATTAAGATATATAATTCCAGGTAGATTTCTTTAGCATTTAAAAAAATAATTAATTTATTAATTAATTTTAAGTAGGGTCCAATCTCAGTGTGGGGCTTGAACTCATGACCCTGAGATCAAGAATTGCGTGCTCTACCAACTGAGCCAGCCAGATACCCCTCTCGGCATTTTATAATTGTTGTTCCAATCTAAACTGACATCCATGGTTTCTTTTGTTTTTTCTTCTTTTTTTCTTCTTTCAATTTCTGCTTTTTTTTTTCCAATTTAAATTCAGTTAATTAACATATAGTGTGTTATTAGTTTCAAAGGTAGAGTTCAGTGATTCATGGTTCTTATATAATAGCCAGTTCTCATTACTTCACCTGCCTTCCTTAATGTCCATCACCCAGTTACCCCATCCCTCCACCTCCTCCCTTCCAGCAACTCTGAGTTTGTTTCCTGTGACTAAGAGTCTCTCATGATTTGTCTCCCTCTCTGATTTCATCTTGTTTCATTTTTCCCTACCTTCCCCATGATCCTGTTTTGTTTCTTAAATTATACATATGAGTGAGACCATATGATAATTGTCTTTCTCTGATTGACTTATTTCACTTAGCATGATACCCTCTAGTTCCATCTACATTGTTGCAAATGGCAAGATTTAATTTGTTTTGATGGCTGAGTAATATTCCATGGTGTGTGTGTGTGTGTGTGTGTGTGTGTGTGTATCACATCTTTTTTAATCTATTCATCTGTTGGTGGATATCTGGACTCTTTCCATAGTTTGGCTATTGTGGGCATTGCTGCTATAAACATTGGGGTGCAGATGCCCCTTTGAATCACTACATTTGTTTCTTTGGGGTAAATACCTACTAGTACAATTGCTGGGTCATGGGGTAGGTCTATTTTCAACTTGTGGGGAACTTCCATACTGTTTTCCAGAATGGCTGCCCCAGCTTGCATTCCCAGCAACAGTGTAGGATTGTTCCCCTTTCTCTGCATTCTAGCTAACATCTGTCATTTCCTGACTTGTTAATTTTAGCCATTCTGACTGGTATGGGGTGGTATCTCATTGTGGTTTTGATTTATATTTCTGTGATGCCAAGTAATGTTGAGCATTTTCTCATGTATCTGAAGACCACTTGGATGTCTTCTTTGCAGAAATGTCTGTTCATGTCTTCTGCCATTTCTTGATTGGATTATTTGTTCTTTGGATGTTGAGTTTGATAAGTACTTTATAGATTTTGGATACTAGCCCTTTATCTGATAAGACATTTGTAGCTATCTTCTCCCATTCTGTGGGTTGTCTTTTGGTTGTGTCAACTGTTTCCTTTGCTGTGGGAAAGCTTTTTATCTCAATGAAGTCCTAATGTTGAATTTGCCTTTGTTTCCCTTGTCTTTGGAGACATATCTAAGAAGAAGTTGCTGTGGCTGAGGTCAAGGAGTTTGCTGCCTGTGTTCTCCTCTAGGATTTTGATGGATTCCTGTTTCACATTTAGGTTTTTCATGTATTTTGAATCTATTTTTATGTATGGCATGAGTAAAAGGTCCAGTTTCATTCTTCTGCTTGTGGCTGTCCAATTTTCCCAACAACGTTTGATGAAGAGACTCTTTTTTTCATTGGATATTCTTTCCTGCTTAGTTGGAGATTAGTTGACCATAGAGTTGAGGGTCCATTTTTGGGCTCTCTATTCTGTTCCATTGATATTTTGTTTTTGTGCCAGTACCATACTGTCTTGATGATGACAGCTTTAATAGAGCTTGAAGTCCAGCGCTGTAATGCCACCAGCTATGGTTTTCTTTTTCCACATTCCTTTGGCTATTGGGGGTCTTTTCTGGTTCCATACAAATTTTAGGATTATTTGTTCCAGCTCTGTGAAAAAAGTTGATGGTATTTTGATAAGGATTGCATTGCATGTCTAGATTGCTTTACATAGCATAGACACTTCAACAGTAACAATATTTGTTCTTCCAATCCATGAGCATGGGCCATTTTTCCATTTCTTTGTGTATTCCTCAATTTCTTTCATGAGTGTTTCTGCACACTAACAATGAGACAGAAGAAAGATAAATTAAGGAGTCGATCCTATTTACAATTATACCAAAAACCATAAGATACCTAGGAATAAACCTAACCAAAGAGACAAATGGCTTCTTGTCAGAAAAAAGCTACTAATTTGCTCATCATTCCCCTGTTCATCATCTTTCATTTTTCCCTTGCTGATTTTAAGATTTGCCCTTTTTTTGTCTTTAAGTAGTTGAATAATGGGAAAATATGAGAAGTCAACCAGGTCCAGCCACTGTAGATGGAACAAAAAAGGGAAGATTGAAGGGAGGGTTATGGGAACCAATTGTCTCTGTGTAGCTGCTTCTCCTATAGGTACATATCCAAGGACCTGGTAGAGAACCTGGGGCTGTTCTCGGTCAATAGGGCCAGAAGATGGTTAAAATGTACATGAAACAGAGAAAAGAGCATGTTCTGAGGCCTGCTAGACACATTTGCCTTTGTTTGTCAACTTATCTGACCCACCATGACTTTCTGAGAGAATGACTTGTATCCTCCAGATCTCAGGCAAGATTAATTAGAGGCAGTTCAGGTTTTCAGGCACCCATGAGGGCATTGTATCACGAGGTATTGGTCTGGCTTAATTGTGGAGAATGGCTTGGAAAGGTTCAGGAGGGCTGCATCACACCCGTGTGGCCAAATGCTGATAATAGCTCAGACAAGGAATGTCATCATGGAGGTGGTATGAAGAAAATGTCATTGAGGAACATCCTGGAGGTAGATCTGAAAGACCCTGGCAGTAGATTACATATGAAGGGAAAATAGGGGGGATATGTCAAAAATAATTCAAGAATAAATGAGTAGATGGCAGGATGGGAGCACTGAAGGCAGAAATGTTTGGGAAATGGTGGAGGGGGAACTGACTTGGGGGTAGAAAGGCTTAAGGTGTTTGTATCACAAGCAGATGGAAACATGCACCAAGCCATTGGGTGTACGCTCCAGGATCTCAGGGCACAGAAATGGGGATCTTGATGTGAGACCAAACAGAAAACTGATGGCAGTTGAAAGCATTATAGGAATGACATCCCAGAAGAGTGAGAACACAAGACTAGGATAGAAGTGATGGGATTGGGAGAAGAGTCCATTAACGGGCCTCATATGGAGTTATCTTTCACATACAACATATGACATTTAATTGTTGTGATAAGGTTAACAGTTTGGAAATCATACCCTGACTGTTTCTTGTTATGTTAAAGAACAGATGTAATGCAATATGGAGGTTCACCTTTCTGTGGATTTAGGTTATCTGTTCCACTTTTTATTTAGTTCCAGTACAAATGATGTAAATAAAGCTTCTTACTAATAACCTGTATCATACAAGATTCACTCCTCTATATGACCATCAACCTAACACAGACAGATGACCTGTCAGCATTTCTCTCTGGGTATCTCTAATTACATGTTTTCTATCTATGATGCAAATTGTACTCAACAGCTTTTTCCCAACTGCAATCATAGTTTAAATTGCTATTGGTATTTTCAGTGGAAAGGAGAGACTACGTTAAAAAAAAAATACAAATGCCTAGCAATTTTTGATTTTCACATCTCTGGTAACTTGGGTGGCAAACATGTACAGTTAGATACTTATATTTAAATAATCTTATTCCAACACTTGAAGATTAAGTTGCTTAAATTTCTACTTCATTGAATTGAAGTGTCCCTTCAGCAGTTACTTAAGATTTCAATTTGTATCTCATGTATTACAATTATAGTTCAAACTTTAAAGATAAGCAATTATCAGGATTCACTAAATTAAATATCAGCTGTCTCTGTAGAATTTTCCTTCAGAGAATTTCATTATATTGGGATATGCTATCTTTTCCCTTTCAAAAATTATTTTATTATGAAACAAAATGTCCCAAACACAACTATCCAATGGCTTTGTCTGGATCTGTAGCATTCTTGTGTAAAAAATAATATTCAGAGAAGCAGGTTTTAATTACCTTTGAGCAGTGCATTTTCATTGGCAAAATCATTAAGGATACAACTGTGAACTTAAAATTTGTTAAAATACAAAATGCTGTTGTCATCAAAAATCCGTGCAAGATAAGTCTTTATCATCTGTAGTCTCTTGCAGGTAGTGAGATGGCTGTCTTTATGCTCTTGTGAAGGAAACACCCTGTTGATGCTGTTTATTTTATTATATAAACCCTCTGAATTAGCATAGAAATAGGAAAGAAAGTACTTTTCTTGGCATGTTTAGCTTTTTTTTTTTTTAATTGCTTTCTTTAAAAAATGTGTATGCTGCCTGGATTTCACCCTTGCTCAGCATTTGGATTTGTAATTTTTGTGATGATTTCCTTATATAGGACCTTCTCAGTGACTGTTTGAAAAAGCAGTCTCATTTCTCAGATTAGTTATTACTACTATTATTAATGTGTAAACACAACATAAGAGGCCTATTAACAGGGCCTCTTCCGGAATAAATTAGTTGAAATGGAGTATGATATGCTAATGTCAGGTGTAGCAAATCCACAGGGAAGAAACCTGGCTAATTTCACAATCTTTAAAGATAAGTGTTTATTTTGTCTACACACTCCATGCATGAGAATGCTTATTGAAATAACTATTTGTGCTAATTTAAATCCAGTTTTTAATCGTAGTCATAAATACTCATCATAAATAAAAGAAGAAATTGAAGACACCTATACACACGAATGCTGCCACTGGAATGAAAATTGGACATGGTTTATTTTATGGCTAAATGTGATTTTGTACAAACATTTAAAATAATATAGAGATGGGCCCATCTTAACATAGTGTTTTCTGCTAAGAACTGACCCACTGTGGCTAAAGGGATACTCTCTAGTGTGCTATTCTGTTATATTTTATATGTTATATATTTAACATAAAGTTGTTCCTCTTTGGGGTGTTGTATGTTGTTTCGGGCCCTCGTCAGACTAGCCAGTACCATATTTTCTTAATAAAAGGAGCATTATTTACTGGTTATAGAGATATCTCACTCTGCACATCATTATTTAATGTTAAGGTTTTTCAACGTTACTTCTTGAATTGTGTTATTTCAAAGTCACAGCATTTGTCAAATCCCTGATGCTATCTCCTCGGTGCCCGAAGTGTTTCTCTTGCAGGCCTCACCCTCTGGCCTTTCTCCTCCTCCCTATCACACCTCCTGCTGCTGTGCCTTGATCCTGGCAGTGGGTGAAATTTAAATTTGCTCGTCTAGTAAGAAAAGTAAGCTCAAAGCTGAGTTAAAGCGAAAAAAGTTTCCCCCACCGAGGAGCAGTGTAAATTCTATGCCACATTCGTGTATCATTTTGGCTATAGCCATTGGGTTTTACACTGGCCTGAATTATATAGAATTCAGTAGTTAGCATTCAATTAAATTAAATTCAGTAGTAGCATTAATAGCATTAAACTAGTTTTCTAATGTGTTAATTAATACTGTCATCTAAAACGTCAGCTAATACTTCCATTAGATGAAACTTGAAATAATTCTTGAGGAGTCTTTGGTGCAAAAAGGTGATTTATTAAAGTGTGGGGACAGGACTCGTGAGCAGAAAGAGCTGCGCTGGGGTCATGACATGAGGAGTGGCCCGTTGTATACTTTCAAGTCAGGAGGGTGTTAGGGAAAGCTAAGGAGTTTTGGATCCAAGGTTTCCAGGACCTTGAGGGGGCAAGCCATTATTGGGAAAAAGTCATTTATTATCATCTAATAAAACCTGAGTCATGAGACCCTTCAGATGTATATCAATGGGCCATATGCTTGGGGGATGATTGCCAACATGTATTTTGGGGGAGTAGAGATAAAGAAGTTTCCCAAGGTATTTTTTATATGTTAAAGTAGACTTACATGGTCCTAGGGCCAGGCTAGGATTGACCTTAGGCTAGGCCTTTTGCCCTTAGCAAAGTGTCAACATCGAGGCAGTTGAGTCCCTAGAGGAATGTCACTGCCTGTTTCAAAAACTTGTCAGTGGGCTCTAAGTAGTAAGGAATTTTCATAATTTTTCTTCTGCCTTTGTTTCCCACATCAAAACTCATTCAGTGGCAAAATTAAAACAATTTTCAAACTTAGACAAATAGAACTTAACACATAGTGGGTCTGAAAGGAAGTGGTAATGATTGACTTTGGATTTAGCTGACTTGGTTTATGGGCTTGAGACATATATACTTTAAATATTAGGACTGTCGTATATAGGTCGCTATCTGTACGTTTGTTCTGGGTCACTCAGATATTTGGGCTGGGCCTGATAGGTAAAGGAGCAGGGTGTGAGCCCCAGAGCCCCAATGAAAGCAGCAGGCTGCAAGTGTCAGAGAGGAAACACATTTATAGAATTAATGGGCCAAAGCACACCTGTTACCACACTGAGTTCAGATCTGACAAATTGGGGGACTTGGTTGAGGGCATGGATGAATGAAGACGGGCTACTATAGGAGGAAGGTATGCAGCTGAAGTCTAGCTGTCGGTTGCTTCTTTGAACTATGTAGCTTGAGGTCATCCAACATCAGTGCAAAGGGACCTGACGTGAAAAGAGGACTGTCTGGTGTTGCTAGTTCTTGGCCCATTGCCATTGGTCTAGATTACTTCTGAGGTGCTCCTTGGATTCTCCGTTAGTGAGTGATGGAGCAAGGTCCTTTCAGTGCCTATTATTTCCTTTGTGGTTAAGGCACATACGATATACTCCTGGACACAGATTCTGTACAGACACTTATACAGCAAATGCACACGAACTCTTTCTGAATAGCCAACTAATTGGCTATATAACTAACTAAATATTACGACACATGACAGTGAAGTAGATAGACTGTGGTATCAGACTGACAAAGTCAAATGGTGTTTCTTCCACAAGCTGCTCTATAACTTAGGACAAGTTAATCTTCTGAGTCATAAAGTTATTTTCTCTGGAAGAATTTTCCACACTCCCTGAATAAAACCAGGTCATCTTCGTATCTGCTTTTGTCATATCTTTTATTAACATTGTCATAATATGGCTGGATGATGGACAGTAGAGAGGGCATATGCTATGGTGAGAAAAAATAAATAAAATAAAAAAATGCTTTTATAATTTAAAAAATTGTCATCATATGCAAAGCTGTTATAAAAAACAAACAAATTTAAAACAACAATTTATATGATGTATCTCTTTTTTTTTTTAAAGATTTATTTGACAAAGAGAGAGAGGGAACACAAGCAGGGGGAGTGGGAAAGGGAGAAGCAGGCTCCCTATTGAGCAGGGAGCCTGATGTGGGGCTTGATCCCAGGACCCTGGTTAACCAACTGAGCCACCCAGGTGCCCCTATATGATGTATTTCTTCACTGACAGGTGTAAACCCCATGAGGCCAAGAGAGTGTACCCATACTACTCATCACATGACCCTTAGAAATTAGCTCCATGCCCAGAACACAAGACTTCTTGGAGAACTGGGTTAGTAAGAGATGGAATAAGTGATGCCTACTTCCTGATCTTTGGAGAGAATATAATATTTACCTATAAGGTTTCTTTAAAGAGTCAAGTGACAGATTATGTGAAGCACCTAAAAGTTTCTGGTTCTTAGTAGATGTTCCGTATGTGCTAATTAACTTCCTTTCTCTGAACAAACTGTACACAGAAGAGGAAAACTACCTTGACTGTACTTATAAGGTCTTTTAAAAATATAGTTCTTTATTTTACAGAAATGTTTTGGTAATGTGCTTTCTAGAAAGGGCTCTAATGAACCCCTGACTCTTACTTTTACCTGTCTGGATTTGACAATCCCGCTAGCTACATCAAACAGCAAATTATTTTTTCCCCCTACTAATGCAGCATTCACTAGCCTAGTTTAGAAGTGTATACAAGGAAACGGCATCTTCTCTTCATAACAGAATCTATTACTTATCGCTTAGCTTCTGTCAGCCTGATGTATTTTTCTATCACCTCAGGCAGATTACCCTTCAACACAGAGCGGGGCTCCCATTCTTGTACAGGTACCATCTGTTAAAGCACACCACTCCTGTCCACTCTCATTTAAACTCAGTGCACAGACTTTAATCCATAACACAATTTTTCATTTTAACAGGAAGGCATTAACATTTTATAGAAATAGTTGTGTCATATAGGAGAAACCCTACCAAAGGAATGGTAGTATTAATAGTATTTATAACCCCAAAGAAATGTAGACTTGGGGCATTGGACCTATGAGTTCAGTACTCTGATAGTGGGCTCGAACCCCATGCTGTAGAATTATTGCAAGTGTTTTGGCATAACTCACACCTGGAATTATTTCTAAATCATCCTACTTGAAAAAAAGGAAGGTCTATTCATTGGAAAGAGAGGTGAGTCTTTTTCTCCTAGGCATTTTGACCTTAAAAATAGCAAACATCTTTCCTCGACCCTTTCAGGAATTGAATTTCAATAATTTCGCTCTCTGGTAGTGACTGATGCTTTCCTTTAAGTTACTGGATCTTTTTTAGACTCAGTGTTGAAGAATGCCTGTTTCAAATATTCCAACAATTTCTTAGGTGAGCCTTTGTTAACCGTATTCCTAATTTTTATACATCACCATTTACCTTAAAAACTTTATCTTTGTGGATTGAAAGGTCTTGCCATTGTTGTTTTTCGTGCGGCAAATATCCCGATACTTGATCATTGTAGGCTCCTTTGCGTGCCTGCTGGCTCCATTCAGTTTTCCTGGATGTTTGGCAATAAGCTTGGCTCATGGTATTCCATTTCTAAGTGTTAAGTGGGCAGTGGGCTTGCCTGGGTGGCCCGGTCAGTTAAGGGTCTGTCTTTGGCTCAGATCATGACCCCAGGGTCCTGGGATTGAGCCCCCATCAGGTTCCCTGCTCAGCGGGGAGCCTGTTTCTCCCTGTGCCTGTGCCTCTCCCCTCTGCTCATTCTCTTTCTCTCGCTCTCTCTCTCAAATACATAAATAAAATCTTTAAAATAAAATAAAGTAGGTGATAGTTTTCTTTGATCTTCCCCTGTCAGAGCATTCTGAGTGATGGTAAATTTGTTCAGGTGGGCTATCTTTACTTTCAAAAGACAATCTTGTACTGTGATCAACTGGTCTTAGAAAATTTTGAGGTAAGCGCTGTGCTTCAGGAAGTACGTTTCGGAAGGGTTTGCGCTTAAGGTAATTTCTCATTCGTACTTTAGTATATAGGGAGATTTATTAAAAAAGAGTGTGGAACTGAATTTGAGTATCTATTTTCACTCTTTTTTCTATTCCATACTCTAGTAATTTGCTGTTCATTACTCAAGAGTCTTCCAGACCAAGTGCCTCTTTTTTTTTTTAATTTTATTTTTTTCAGTGTTCCAAAATTCATCGTTTATGCACCACACCCAGTGCTCCATGCAATACACGCCCCCCACAATACCCACCACAAGGTTCCCCCAACCACCTCCCTCTCTCCCCTCCAAAACCCTCAGTTTGTTTCACGGACTCCATAGTCTCTCATGGTTCCTTCCCCCCTCCAACTTCCCCCCAACTCCCTTCTCCTTTTCTTCTCCCAATGTTCTCCATATTATTCCTTATGCTCCACAAGTAAGTGAAACCATATGATAATTGACTCTCTCTGCTTAACTTATTTCACTCAGCATAATCTCCTCCAGTCCCATCCATGTTGCTACAAAAGTTGTGTATTCATCCTTTCTGATCAAGGCATAACACTCCATAGTGTATATGGACCACATCTTCCTTATCCATTCATCCATTGAAGGGCATCTTGGTTCTTTCCACAGTTTGGCGACCAAGTGCCTCTTACAATACCTGTCAATGGGCCATTTGTTTTTGCTTGTTTTGTATTTTTACATTTAAAAACTGGTTTTATAACTGCGCTCAAGAAGCAAACAAAAAGAAGGTCATTGTATTGGTTTCCATCCAGGCTTACTCAGACTTTAAAGGAAAACTATATACTAATATAGAAAACAAGTGTATTTGAAGTGAATATACGTATATATGAATATATAAAGTGAATATATATAGATATACATATGAATACACAAACATTTATGTCTGCATTTTTCTATATATCTATTTATACATATATACCTTAATTATTGCTAAGGTAGATAATATAATTTCCTTCAGTTATTATGCCAGTTTTATGGTTGCACTCTTCAAAATTTAAATTCATGCTGATAATATATTGAAGATTATATTGAATTAAGAGACGAAAAATTTTAAGAGCCATTTATTTTGTGCTAATATTTATGCCAGATTTTTAAATGTTCTCATTTTATTAATTCCTGTTTTTTCTTAGAGCCTCTTAAGACTGATTTCTGAATATTCAAAATAATACAGGCAAATGTAGTTTTTTTATTCTCCTTTCTTCAAAAGTTATTATAAGCTGTCTTTTCCCCCAGTGAATTATTTATTTTAAATATTTTATTTATTTATTTGAGAGAGAGAAAACACAAGCAGGGGGAGCAATAGAGGGAGAGGGAGAAGCAGGCTTCCTGCTGAGCAGGGAGCCTGACTTGAGAATGGATCCCAGCACCCTGAGATCATGACCTGAGCTGAAGGCAGGTGCTCAACTGACTGAGCCACCCAGGTACCCCTCCTCCCCATTGAATTATTAATTGGAATTTGAAGAGGCAAGAAAGAACATTTTCTAAATTTTAAAATTTTAGTAGTATTTTTCATTGATCTCTTATAACCAAGTGCCTACACATATATTTGTGATGGTTAAACTTGATGTTTTCTCACTATTTTTACTCTGGGATTGACAATCCTACCTACAAGTAATTATATAGTAGTTAAAGTAAAGTTAAAAATAATATTTCAACTCAATTAAAAGCTCTCAAAACTCACTCATAGTTTTTAATTTTGTCATGCCCGATTCTATTTTCTCTCCTTTTTTTCTCTCCTTTTTTTGTTAAGGTGTGTACGACTCATCTTTCTGTATTCAGCATGAATGTAACCTCCTCAGGGGACCCTTCTTGGACCCCAGATTCCATGTTTATAAGCTCTGATTACAGGCATTTGATTATTATTTGTTCTTTTTTTTTTTCCCTTGGGATAGTTTGTAAGTTCTATGAAAAGGAGATCCCTGGGTGGCTCAGTTGGTTAAAAAGCCCAAAATTTGTATGGAATCAGAAGAGACCCCGAATCGCTAAGGAAATGTTGAAAAACAAAAATAAAACTGGTGGCATCTCATTACCTGATTTCAAGCTTTACTACAAAGCTGTGATCACCAAGACAGCATGGTACTGGCATCAAAACAGACATATAGACCAATGGAACAGAGTAGAGAGCCCAGATATGGACCCTCAACTC
>PISX010017536.1:0-13828 GCA_004024625.1 Mellivora capensis
AAAATGCACCACCCTGGGGCACCTGGGCGGCTCAGTTGGCTAAAATGCACCACCCTGGGGCACCTGGGCGGCTCAGTTGGCTAAAATGCACCACCCTGGGGCACCTGGGCGGCTCAGTTGGCTAAAATGCACCACCCTGGGGCACCTGGGCGGCTCAGTTGGCTAAAATGCACCACCCTAATAATTTTCAAGTGTACACATCAGTGGCATTAAAGACATTCACATTGTTATGTAGCTAATCTCTGGAACTTTCCCATCTTGCAAAACGCTATACTCATTAAACAGCTTCCAGTTCCCCTCCCCCAGGCTCTGGCAGCCACCATTCTACTTTCTGTTTCTATGAATTTGACTGATCTAGGGGCCTCACATATGTGGAATTATATAGTGTCTGTCTATGACTGGCTTATTTCACTCCACATAATGTCTTCAGGGTTCACTCACGTTATAGTATGTCCCAGAATTTCCTTTTTAAGCCAAATAATATTCTACTGCACGTATATACCCATTTTGCTTACCCGTATCTCTGGACAGTTGGGTTACTTCCACCTTTTGGCTCTTGTGAATAATGCCATTGTGAACACGGAGTTACAAATAAATATCTTTTCAAGACCTCGTTTTCAACTCTTTTGGGTACATACCCAGAAGTGGAATTGCCAGACCCTGCCAGACCCTGACAATAGAATTAAAATTCTATTTTTAATATTTTGAGAAATCCCTATACTGTTTTCCACAGTGGCTGCTTTTCCATTTCCAAAAACAGTGCACCAGAGTTCCAGTTTTCCAATCCTTGCCAACACTAATTTTTTGACTTTTGATAGTGGCCATCCCAATGGGTACGAGATGACAGCTCATTTTGATTTTGGTTTTCATTTCCCTAGTGACCGTACATCTTTTCATATGCTTATTGGCCATTTGTATATCATCTTTGGAGAAGTGTCTACTCAAGTCCTTTGCCCATTTTTTTTTTTAAATCAAGTGTTTATTTTTTGTTATTGTTGTTAAGTTGTAGGAGTTCTTTATAGATTTGGATTTTAACCCCTGAACGGATATGTGATTTGGAAGTATTTTCTTCTATTTCATAGGTGGTCCATTTAGCTCTGTCAGTTGTTTCTTCTGATGCAAGTTCTACAAGTTCTTTACACCATATAACCCTGTAGAGGAAATGTTATTATTATTCCAGTTTTAGGGGGATGAAAACTTGAGCCCAGTCATACTGTGTACGCAGTGCCAGAGCTGGGATTCAGGCTCTGGTCCGTCTGACTCCAGAACCTGTGCCCTGTCCTTTCCTCTGCTTCACTTCCCAGCCCCCCACCGAGCTAATGCCAAGGCCCATGGCTTTCTGCAGGGAGTGGCATGGGTTTGAGAAGCATTCAGTTACAGGAGAGGAAATATGAACGAAAGACTTGCGAACCTTCCTTCCTTCCTGAAGCTCTGTGTCATTGCTTAGACCTTAGAACTAGCAGAGAAATGCAGACAGGTTTTTAACTGTTTTGTTTATTTGTTTGTTTGTTTGTTTGTTTAAGCATTTCATAAGCTCATTTCAGAGCCCATCTGCTTGCCACAGTTCCCCCAGTGGTCTGCGTTCATTCACACCGCTGCTGATCTGGCCTCTCCTGCCTACAGTACCTTCCCTACTCAGCACCCTCTGTCTTTCCAGGAGGCCAGCCTGAGCACCTGCTCTTCCCTCCCATCTCCCCCACTCACCAGGCAGAAGGAAGTGTCCCCTCATGGGCAGCCCCTTTCTTAAGGATGTTTCCCCAGCCTAGGAGCGCCATAGGGGATGGCCATGTCTTTTTCATTGTCTCACAGTAGCACTTGGCCTAGGCCATGCATTATCTGGTCTCCGCCCAGGCCCAGACCAGTTAAATCACAACCTGGGGGGCTGGAATGGGCAGCGGTGGTTTTTACTAACTCCGTAGGGGAGTCTTCTGTGCAACTAGCTTAGAGACCCCCTGGCCTCTGCCAGGCTGTCACCCAACTGCTTGGACTAAGTCATAATCACTTCGGGAGCTGCTGGAGTGCTGCAGTCCTGCCTCCCCTCCTCTGCAGCCTGCCTGTCCCTAGAATTGTGGTGTGTGTCCTGGGCTCACGGATGCCCAGCCTGGTACTGTCATTGGAAGGGGCCTACAGGGCTGTTCTTGCCTTTGCCCTTGATGCTTTGTGTGCCCTTCCTAATTCAGTGAGAGAGGGGCAGTTTTGAAAGGATGATGGGAACTTGCTCCTTCCTTCCTTCCTTCCTTCCTTCCGTCCACTCCCCCACAATTTGTTTATTGAGCGCCCACTGTGGGCCAGGCACTGGGTGGACATAACACCTTTGAACAACCACTGTTCTCCTGGGGCAAGGGCGCTATAACCTTCTGAGACGCAAGGCTGTGTATTTCTGTGTGTATATACACATGTATGTACACATACGTGTGCTAAGACCACGTCCTTGGTGACATGCAGGGCTTCTCCATGACAGCAGCTGTGTGGCCGGGTGGTCGGGGAAGGTTTAGGGAGAATGTGACCTGGATTTTGAATGGTGGGTGGGTGTCGTAGGGGAGGAACTGGGTGCTCTGGGCTGACCTGTTTGGGGAGGGAGAGACTGAAGGATCCATTCCGAGGCTAGTCCCCATGGATAATTACACTCAGGTTTTTGTTTCTGTTCATTCATTCATCAAACCTCTAACGAGCACCTGCGGTCTCGTACTCCGAGTTCAGACTGTGGACCAGCTGTTTGGCCATCACCTGGAGCTTCTTAGAAATGCGGCTTCTCGGGCCCCTTCCTACACTTACTGAATCAATGTCTCTGGGACTGGGTTCAAGAGTCTCTTTTAATACACTCTGCAGGTGCCTCACGCTTGCTCGTGTTTGAGTCCCTGCTCCCCGATGTTGCATTGTCCATCGTCGTCGTTGCGAAGTCTCCCTCGCTGCTTACACAAAGGCTCCCTGTAAATGTTTGTGGGCTTGTTGCTGTGTGCCAGGTCCTGCACAGTACTGGAAATGTGGGAGATGCTTCAGGGGGAGGAGGACACGTTCAGCTAGGACACGGGCTGGCAGTAGCCAGCAGGACACTAGATGCACACCTCTGAGTCCCAGGAGAAACGTCAGGGCAGTCGAGGCATTTTGGAAGCCATCAGCATACAGGTAGAAAAATTAGATGGCAAAAATATATGAAAAGAAACTCTCAAGACCCCTATGAAAGTTGGAGAGGAGGGTGGTGGTGATGAGATGCCTGGCTGACCTGAGCCAGGTATTCTGATGATTTCCCACCTGACAGGCCATTTGCTTGGTGTTGAGGCGCCATATTGGCATTTTTACTCTGTAAACCAGAGTAAGGGTGTGACTTACCTTATGTCACTGAACATCAAGAGAGCATGTCTCCTGGGTCCCTTTTGGGTCCATTTGTAGAGCACCTGCCTTCTGTGGGGTTCTCCTTCTTCCTTCTCTCCCAGGGACAGTATGGCACCAAGACTTGATGGGAAGGGGCAGGCGGGGCTGCACAGTATTCTGGAGATCGCCCCCCCACCCCCACCCCGCCTCCAGCACTAAGTTCCTGGCTGTGGAGAGTCTGGCCTGTAAGGGGCAGGGCTTTGGCTACCGCAGGGCCATAGAACTTGATCCTGGATTTATTTTTGGAGAATGAATTCTGGGATATAGCCTTGCACCATATGAGTGGCAGCAACGTGAACCCTAGGCCTGTATCACGTGATTTGTGGAAAATCTGCTTGGTATGCAAAAGGTTAATAGAAATCTCTGCATCGGTCAGATAGAATGGGTGCATTTATACACCAGATTCTTTTATTAGAAGTAACAGGCCTTTACTGGAGAAAAGGAAGTGCTCGCCATTGTTAGTTCCCTAGCTGGAAAATTCTTTGTGATCTAGGAGAGCTTAGAAAAATATTTGCTTTAGTTTCCTAATATCTTAGCAGCCTTCCCAGCAACCTCTGGTCTGTGGCCACCTGCCCATACTCAACAGAGTCACTTGGCTTCTGACTGGGAGAGTGGTCCCCACCAAGTGCAGGAGGCCCCAGGATGCCGTTCTGAGGTTCCACAGCGGACGCCTCTCCGCCTGGGCACTGTCCTCCGTGAGTAGCTCCAGGAGTCGGCTGGCCACTCACTTGGATGCTACATGGACTCAGGCCACGGCCTGCCATCTCCCGAGGAGGTAGGTCTCTGCACCTTACCTGCACACAGGCAGCCCGGTCTGCGTGTTTGTGTGTGTGGTGGTGCGTGTTGGTGAAGCCTGGCCATGGTCTCCCTCCAATGGGAATGGGGCCGTGTCCTTCCATACCTGCTAAAGATTCATAGGTAAAAAGGTGACAATAATCATGGGGCCAAAGGGGGCATGGGTTCTTGCAGACGGCCGCTGCCGCTGGGAGACAGGAAGAGCTGCCCCACGATGGGTACAGCAGCAACTCTCATGGCAGGGACAGCCCGTTCTCAGTCTCCACCCCCTGCTGTTGGTCAGGTTCCCACGGCAAGTGAAATATTTATCCTCTGCTCTTCCCCCAGCCCCACAAGTTGGTGGATGTGGGCAGATAGTTTATGTCTTTTGTGCCCTTGACTTTGGATTTTAAACAAGCTGATTGCAAGTTCATCCTTCTATAGGGACTTAATTAATCCACTGGTTTTGTCATTTCAATTACAGTAGCCCAATTTAACCTACCCCCCCCCCATACTTTGAAATTACTCTTCTCAAAAGTTGTGTGCGAGTCACGCCTTCAGCCCTTGGTGGGCAGCCCTGGCGCTGCTTCTGAGCCGGCCTTCCTCACCGCAGTGGGGAGGCCGAGTCCAGGTTCCTGCTGAGCCTCCTTTGATGGAACGCCCTCTGCCCTCCTGCCCCCCTGCAGTTGTTGCCCCCCACTCCACCCTGCTGCTGTAAGGGCCTTGGTGGAGCGAGGTCTGAGCTCTGTTATTTGGGTTTTGATTTCAGTACAGGAGTTGATAAAACGAGATAAAACCCAGGCTCACAGGGCCGGGGAAATTAAACAGAGATGATATCAAAGTTCCCCTGAGTTTTCAACTGTGATACAGTAGCTTAGTTTTCTCCCAGACTGGGGCCGGGAGGCACGCCTTTGATTCTGAAACAATATTCAGCATCAGTTAAGCCCAGCACTGCTGACTTTTAGGGATTAAGCACACTGTTGTAGTAATTCTTTGATCAGCTACAAGGGAGCAGTGTGCTGTCTGTATGAGAGGCTTTATAGTTAAAGTTCATTCTCTGTGAACCTGGGATGACAGCATTGCCAAGGTGCTGCAGGGCTGGGCGCTGGGGCCTTCCCCAGGCCCTGTTTGCAGCACTGCAGGCAGAAGCAGGAGGCGGTTTTTCCCCTCCCCAGCATTGTTGCGTAGTATTTATTGAGCATGACATGGAAAAAATCCTCCTGGCCTGGAAACATACCTCATCCTAACTGAATCTTTGTTGCCCCAGTACGTACATGCAAAACACACACACACACACACACACACACATATACACACATATACACACACACCCCACAACACATTCATACATACTCTCCTGCCTGGCAGAGAAATCCTCTCCGGGCAGACATAGGAATAGCAACCCCCAGCCTCGGAAATGATATAGTGGAGCCTGGCCATGCACCCAGGGTAGAGATTGGGATGGGAACTGGGGCCAGATGACCTACAAGGTTAAATGAGGAGGACCAGCTCAAGATCATTGTTGCAACTGCACTTTTCCCTGTGCCCACGAGCAGACGTCCCTCCCAGGTGCCATCACCACCTTGATTCCTCACCTGGCATTTCCTGAGAACTGACTTAATTTCAGGTTGGTTCAATTTTATAGTTCTGAGAAATCTCAGCCCCCATTGTCTTGTCATCTAAAATCCTGGTCAACTTTTGGCTCTCCCTGTGGAGACACCCCTTGCAGCCGCAGCTGGGATGGTAAAAGTTTCCCTAAATTGCCCCCCCTCCTCCTGGCGGGCCTCGCAACTTCCAGTTGGTAATGGAGCCCCTGTGTGCTGTCGATTGTGCGCATACAGTGCTATACATCAACCTATTCCCTCCTGTGCGGCGCTCGGATCTCCCTCATTAGGGCTAAATTTACCTCCGTCCTACACAAACATGGCCTTAGCTCATTTTTATTGTTGTAAATTATTTATGAGGGAAATGTTGAATCTTGAAACTGAGGTGTGAGGAAAATTAATCCCATGTTACTTTTATCTTTCTGTACTTTTCTCCCCCTTGCTTCACTTATTGGGCTATAGCTGGAGAAAGAAGAGCTTTGGCATTTTTAAATATAATTAGTGTTGAAACTGCTTTCTCAGTTGGGTATCAGATGGGATGTTGGTCTCCAGGCACAGAGTCATGGAAAGCAGATCAGACGTGGGAAGGAGGACTAGAGGTCCTGTTCAGGTGGGCTGGTGGCCAGTTGCGCGGCGGCTGACAACTCTGGGCCTGTTTTTTTTTTCCTCCAACATTGGGGTAATAAGACCCAGCCACCTTTGGTGTAATCATCAGTCAAGAAGGATGACCGAGAAAGCTTTTTGAGAATTGCAAAGCACTGTGCAAACGCAGCCCAGGTGTGTTAGTGTGTTTTGTGTGCAGTTAGGATTTTGAGATAGAGGTGGGTCTCTCCCTCTCTCTGCTGCGGAGCTGCTGAGGATGCAGCCAGGGCTTGCTGCAAGTAGGCCTTGGTATTTTATGTTTTAGACCAGCATTGCCTCTTGCCAGACAGGTTAATGTTGGTCTTAAACAGCCCGCTCCCCCAGCTCCCCTCCCCGGCAGATCTGCTCTGCAGGCTTGCATTAATGGCCTCTTCTCCCCTCTCAGAGGCCTGGCCTGTGACCCTGGGCGGCTGAGTACTCGGCGGTGCCATCCCTTCTGGCTCGAGGCTCCACACAGCCCGGGGAACGTGGAGTGCTAGTTAATAAATGGCCTTTTGTTAGGAAGGTCAATTGAAGTGACGGTAGAGACGCTGTTAAAAGTAATTTGCAGTCAGAAAATATGTAATTCAGGGCAAGCTGCTTTGAGTGATTGCCTCTGCCATGGATATCTTGGGCGTTTCTCATTAAAAGCTTCCTTTGCTGGTGGTGGGGCTTCCTCCACCGCCGAGCCGGCCCCGGCCCCGCGCCGCGAGGAGTCATTTGTCTGTATTTCACAAAGGCTGCCTTGATCCCCAGGGTACAGCAGCTGGGGGGAAAGGGAAGAAGGAGGCGTGCATCCGAGATGCTCTGTGCTCATGCTCCGCTGTCGCATCCTCCCGACTTCAGGCTGGGCTGCGACCGTGCACGAATCGGCACAGGCCGCCGGCTCCTTTGTCTGCCTCAGCCGGAGGCAGCCCGCAGCCATCTTGGAACCTGCGGCGGGGCTGCCTCCCCGGTGCATTGTGGGAGCGGCGGGGTTCCTGGGAGCGAGGGCCCCCACTGCCCTTGACCACCGGCTTCGGGAGGGGAGAGCCGTTGTCACCCGCGCCTCGCGAGGACGTCGTGGTCTGGGGACGGGAATCTGTCAGCAAATAAAATAGTTCTTATTTATTCCCATGCTTGCCTTCGCTCTCTTTCTCTCACATAGTAGAGGCGGTACTATCTTAATAATAATAATAATAATAATAAGGGGGTGGGGTTATGGACATTGGGGAAGGTATGTGCTATTGTGAGTGCTGTGAAGTGTGTAAACCTGACGATTCACAGACCTGTACCCCTGGGGCTAATAATATGTTATATGTTAATAAAAAAAAATTTAAAAAAATAATAAAATCTCGGATGTTCTTTGTTAAAGTCACAGCATGATATTTTAGCACTGGCAGAATTTGTACATTCTGTTAATGAGTTGTTAATTGCAAAGCGTTTTGGTAACCAATAGCAGCAGGTACCCATATTTTTTAAATTGCAACAGTCTTATTTTCATGCTACCAATACTGTGGGATTTTCCAAGTGACGATACTCTTTGATTAGTGTTTGCTTTGGACTGGGCTGATGGAGATATTTAATGCTAAACCTTCTTTATTGGGGGGCATGCATGCCTATTCATTGAATAAATACTAACTTCCTGCCTACTTTGTGCAGGAATCACCAATCCTGGTGCTTTATATAAACCAGCCTGGTAAATGAAATTTGAAAAAACAGAAAATAATGCCATGGTGTGGCATGGTATCCCACCCCCTGCCCTGGGCTTCCAGAAGCTCATTTTCAGTAGAATTAAGTAAACCGTAACTTAGTTTGGCTTTTGTCATGAACAGAAGTTGAGAGCGTGGCTGCTGCCAGGGGCTTCCTGGGCTTGATTGGAAACTTGGCTCAATTTCATTGATGAGTCTGTTTCCGGAGCCTTTTGTGGGCTTCAGGGGACACTGATTACAAGGGTGACTTGCATATAGCATTCTGATTGTTCCCACTTAGAAGGCTGCAGTCATTTTTAAGAGCCTCTGCCTTTTCTGATTCTAGGCTGAGAACTAAGAATATTTCTTCTCCCTGCCTTGTTAGGCAGGGTGTTTGGTTTGTTTTAGAAGCAATAACCAGCTTCGAGAGATCTGGTAGACCTACAGCCGGTGGAATTTAATTGCTGCAGAAGGAGGTGGAATTTAACTTGCTCTTTTTCCGCTGCTTGTCCTTTTAAAAGTACTAAAAGTCATTTACATAAGGTGTTACCTCTTTTATTTGCTTTCTGGTGCACTGCCACTCCAGCTGCCCAGACCCAGTGTTCTCTTGTCTCCTCTGGTCACATCAAGAGGCAGTCAGCAGCAGAATAATAATTCCATTTCCCCTCCCTTTCTCCCAAAGTGCCCAGCAAGAATTATGGTCATTGTTAGTGTTTAGCTTTGAGTAAGTACCCACATGACCTGTGGGATTAAACGCAACAAAGGCACCTGCCAGTCCTCCCAGGAATGGCATCTACCACATTTCTGGCCACTTGCACTGAACCTGTGTGCCCCAAACCTGCCAGTCTCATCTGCTTTTTGTTGAGTGCCTACTCTGTGCCAGGGACTCCTCCAGGCCCTTCGTTCACGTGACTCCCTTAGATCTCACGGCAGCTCTGTGACTGTCAGAATCATGACCTCTTGCTTGCCTAGAGTCACCAGCCAGTAAGCCATGGAGCCTGGACTTGAATGCCATTCCTTTGCCTCCATTCCCAGAATACTTTCTTCCACGTGTTTGCAAAACTCTGCCTACTGAACAGTCCATGCTTGGTTGTGCGAAAGGGTATGGATTTGGAAGTCTGCACCTCCACACAAGATATTGTAAGGGAGAGAAGTGGACAGTTATGCTAGTTCAGCTGTGTCTGCTTTCTCCCCAGAGAAGCTACAAGTATCTGTTCAGAAGCCAGACAGCTTGTTGAGAGAGTTAAGAATGGTCTGCTTTGGGGTTTGAGTCCAAGTTACCTCTCTGAGCAGGGACAGGCCCCCATTAACTACGTTAGCCCAGTGTTCAGAGCTAACATGACAGAGCAGGGGTCAGAGATGACTTGAGCTCTTGATCTGAGGAAAGGGTCAGGAAAGCTCAGGGCTCCTTTAGCCAATTCAGGTACATGGAACTTAGCTCAGGATATTTGCCCCAAGATTCTGGTTGTATGTGTTTGAGACTTTGTATCATTCACTTTAAATGGTCAGTTTGAATTTTGTGCTGTCTTTCTTCTTTTCGGAACCAGGACCAATCCACCATGCCTGAAGTCAAAGACCTTTCAGAAGCTTTGCCAGAGACGTCGATGGATCCCATCACAGGAGTGGGGGTGGTGGCTTCTCGGAACCGAGCCCCAACAGGCTATGATGTAGTAAGTCCAGATCCACTGATTCAACCAATATTTATCCCCTGTGCTCAGGACCCCCCGAGCCTTGTGTGTAAATGTGCTCCTTCCCTCCCGGAACTTGAACAGGGAGCAAAAGCGTCACCAGTGGGAAGGTGTGCGGAGTGTACTGGGCTGGGAGTCAGAGGACCTGGGTCCACCTGGGCTGTTACCTGGCCTTGACCTCTGTGATGGCCGTTTTCACCTTCTGTAAATCTAAATGATTGGCTCTGTTGATTTCTAAAATCACTTCTGGTTGTGAGATTTCGTAAACAGGATCCAAGAGTCTGAAATATCCTTGGCATAGGTTTTCCTGCATGTGTAAGTGTCACTGGTGTGTCGCCATACATTTTTATAGCTCTTTACAGTTTGCAGAGCAGTTTCCTACCTGTGAACTCACTTGGCTCTCATGGTTCCCTGGAAGGGTGGGAGGACAAGTAGCTTTATCTCCACTTTGCTGATTAAGAGAACCCAAGTTCTGACAGGCGAAGCGAGGGAGGCCCAGTCCTTGGGAGTGGTGAATCAGGGCCCGGCCCCCTTCCAGGTCCGCCGCTCTGACTGATCACACCTGCACAGGTTAGCAGAGCACTGGCTTTGCTCTTCAGCAGGCATCTGTGGTGCTGTTCAATAGCACTGACGGCTGAAATTGTTATTTTGTTGTTTCAATAGATAAATTGGGATTTCGGTCAAAGGTGCCGAGTAACATTAGGAGGGTTGTGTTAGCAGTGACTGTGGTCACATGTCCTGAGATTCTAAGCTGGTCTTCTTTTCACTTTCCTCATTTTGTTTGAGACAGCGTTTTATTCTTGTTTGTTGAAAATGTGCATCAAGAGTGTGTAAGAATTAAAAGGATACGAGGCTCATTAGCCAGCACTGAAAACCTGCCACCATGACTAGATTAGCATCTGATGTCCCAGGGGTGGGAGGGATCCAATGCCTGGTCCAGAAGAAGCCCTAAGGCCTGGTTCCTCAACCTTGACACTCATGACATTTTGGGCCAGATAATCAGATAATCCTGTGTTGGGGGCTGTCCTGCTCCACATACATAGGATGCTTAGCGGCATCCCTGGCCTCTACCTACTAGACCCTAGTAGCATTAACCTCCCCTCCCCTAACCATGACAACCCAAAATGTGGGCAGATGTTGCCAGATGTCCCAAGGCAGAGGGGACAGAGGGGCAAAAGCAAGCCCCATTGAGAACTCTTTGGTACCCATTGGCTCAGCCTGTGCCGGGTCCTGTGCGGGGAAGGTGAAGCCTGTTAAAATGCTCCACATCACTTTCCCAACTGTTTGAAAGCTTATAAACATTTTAAAAGTGAAAGGACAAGGGAATCTTTTTTGACAAAGATTTGAGTCTTACCTGCTGTCTGACTTCAAAGCACTGTTTGAATGTATAACTTGCCATAAAATAGAATCATTAGATATGGCTTTGTGCCATAAAACTCTTGGGGAAGCTAATAAAAATGTTCCTGATTTGAGAAGCCAAAGTGTCTTTTGATGAATTAGATATGAAGCAGCCAGTCATGAATCAGGGCAGGGGCCCAGCGCCCGAGATCTCCGGGAGGACTGGCTCAGGGGTTGCTCTCCTGGGAGGGTTTGTGTGGGGGGCTCACGCCCAGGGCACGGGTCTCCACGTCTTCTTGCTGTTCTCCTTTGTTGATCTGTGTCTTTAACATCCTGCTTGTACCTTTGGGGTCGTCTTGAAAGCTTGGCTAGTGGGTGGCAGATGGCCTTTGATAGTCTGGTTTTCTGAAAGTCTTGGTAAGTCTGACAGGAGCAGAATCTATCCCTATCATTTTCTCCTAACATCTAGCTCAGGGCAGAAGAGCGCAGTGTCAAATGAGTAAAATTAATAAGCACATTTCATGATTATGCTGTACCACGCATTATAGTGAAAGGTGAGCAGGGCAAGAGGCTCCCGAGGGTCAGCCTGGCAATTACCCAGCCCCCTCACGCAGAGATGGAGAGTGTCCGAGCTCCCTCTGAAAGCCCTTTCAGGGAGAGGGGTGGGAGACGTCTCCTCGTACTGACCTCTGGGTTGTTCTTAGATAGGATCTGGTTCCCTAGAGGTCCGACCCTGAGTTCAAGGGGAATGGGCAGGGGGCGGGGGGAAGAGAGTCACTTCGTATTCCTTTTATCAAGAGTTTCATAGAACGTCAACCTCCAAACCGAAATGTAAGGCATTTTATGGTGGCGGGCTTCCGAGACTCTTAGACCGAACTGCAGTGCCCGAGGGAGCCCGCTGGGGATTGTGGTGAGACCTCCCTCCACCTGTCACATCTGCGGCAGGATTAATCCCTCCTGTGCTCAGAGTATGGTCCATACTGTGACCGTGCAGCCCCAAGAGCTTGGCACAGATGGACTGCTGACCCTGCGTGGCACGGCCGCATGCCTTGTGGCTTGTTTGAAGCCAAAGATGCCACATGTGTGTTTATAAAAATATAATTTTGTAACTTTTCTCTCCAGGTCAGGGGAAGCTTCTTAGGGTAAGGGGCTGGGCATTATTTGCTAAGCTTCTCAATTTATTGTCCGTATTTCTGCAGTCCTCTGTGAAATAGCCTGCTCTTTCTGTTCCACTGCCACACTCTCAGATCTCAGAGTGACTGGTGATGGTCCTCCTTGTCATCAGAAGGCAGGTGGGTCACGTGTGTCCTTGTGACATCGCCGCACCCGCGCACTGACTCTGTGTTGTGGGCGCCTGGCAGTTGCCGAAGGTAGTACCTGCTGCTTTGTTATATGCAGACGGTCAGTTTTCAGCGAATCATAATGCCCTGGAAGCACTTCATGCTAAAACTCTTCTGGGCAGAATTAATCTCTGACTTTCACATCACTCTGGGATACAGCAGCATCTGAGGGCATCAGGCCGGCCATTACTGATGGCCAATGTGGGTGTATTTCTATGTATTTTTGGTGAAATACATCTTAATACATCCTAACTTTTATAGTCTTTTGCTTTCTAAACAAGTGCTTACAACTCAGACACTAAAGCCTCCACACCGTAGTCGTGATACAATTCTCTCTGTGACAGAAATAGCCTCCTTTGATAATATGCTGTTTGGTCATATACTTTCATATGATAATATGCTGTTTGGGCAAAAACTGAACAAAACAAAAAGTCAACAGCACAAAGAAAGAATAATCAAATGCTTTAGATCATTTTAAGCTAAATAGTTTATTTATCCAGCCTGTTTTGTGAGTAAATACTATGTGCCAGCCAGGAAGTGGGAACATAGTGGTGAGTGAAAACATCCAGTGTCCAGCCTTCACGGCTTACAATCCAGAGGGAGAGGAAGAGAATTAAATGATCACACAAATAAATGTAAAATAAAATTATGGTAAGTGCTTGGAAGGGAAGTCCTAACAGACATTGTTTCTGTCAGATCCTGCTTTCCAGACCTGTCCACCTTTCTTGCTAAATTCCAGGTTACGACAACATAGACCCATTCCTACTTACTTCTAGAATTCCCTCCCTTTCTTCTCTACCCTGACACCTGCCAAGTGTCTGTCCTCCAGTGTTTTCTGAGCCTCTCCCAGGGCACTGGCTCAAGCACATTCAGGGTTCTTCGACTCTAGGTTTCTCCCTGGCCACCGAACTTCGCCATTTTTATTGGTGACATCTGTGAGGCTGTCCTTGGCTGAGTACAGCTCCCTGCTAACCTGGCAGTGGCTGCTCCCACCTTTCTGGCCTGAGTGGGGATGGACACTGCTTTCCCTTCTACTCCCTTCTTTTGGGACCTGCTATGGTATCCCACAGAACAGCTGAGACCAAAGTCACTTTCCAGGAGACTTTTCTGGAGCTCTGAGGATGAGGGAAATGAGAAAGTAAAACTCAGCAACTGTGAGAATGTGCTACTGAGGCCCATTGTCCTTTGACCCCCTACTTGCCCAGACTCTGCCTTTATTCTGCCTACTCCAGAACGATGTCTAGAGTTGAATCCCAGTCTTGGAGAGAGGAGATTTTTTTTCTTTTTCCTCTCTCCAATCTCAGACCTCCTCCATTCTCTTCCAGAGAAACCTTACCCTATACACCGGAGTCTTTATGGCACAGTCACCCCTAAGTGACAGATGATCCATTAGCTCAGTGACTACTTTCAGATGTCCAAGT
>PISX010017536.1:13928-43101 GCA_004024625.1 Mellivora capensis
AAAAAAAAAAAAAAAAAAAAAAAAAAAAAAAATATATATATATATATATATATATATATATATATAAATGGAATGGTACTATTCATACTCTCCTAGCTTTTAAAATATATTGTGAGCATAGGGAGCTCTATATTTTTTTTAAAGATTTTATTTATTTGAGAGAAAGAGACAGAGACAGAGAAAACGAGAGAGAGCATAAGCGGGGAGGAGAGGGAGAAACAGGCTCCCCCCGAGCAGGGAGCCCGATGTGGGACTCAATCCCAGGACCCCGAGATCATGATCCGAGCTGAAGGCAGATGCCCAACCAACTGTGCCACCCAGGCATCCCAGGGAGCTCTATATTAACCCATACAGATATATCTCATCCTTTTAATAACAAATATTGTATTATCTGGCTGTGCCAAAATTTGGCCAATAATCCCACTTGAAGGACACTTAATATGTTTCCAGTTTTTGTTTTTAATACGATAAACAAGGTCCTTGCACATGTATCCTGGCATGTCCTACTAGGTCCAAAGAATAATTCTATAGGTTGGAATTACTGGGTCAGGGTATTCACATTTTAATTTGATAAACATTACTGATTGCCTTCAAGAAAGGTGACATTCTGTCAGTTTCTATTCTCACTAAAGTGAAAGTGAGTGAAATGAATGGGGTGGGGAGCAGCAGATAAATTGACAAGAGACTCCCCCTCCCCCAGGCTTTGTGCCCCACTTCCTGTCGTCCTGGGACTTCTCTCAGTAAGGACACTTCCAGGAGCGAGGGCCTAATGATAGCATGCACACTTGTTGTGGTGTTGGCCAATAAGAGGTCTGTCATCCCTGAGAAGCAGAGACCATGTAGGACAAATATCCAGATTCCTTCATTTGGTACACATGGTTTCCGTCTATCTTCCTGTCTCACTTCCTTCTACTAGCTTCTTCTCTGGCCTCACTGAACTTCTCACTTTCTCATGTTCAGAATAAGCAGAAACTTTGTACCGTCGTGCCTCTGAGTCCACTTTTTCCAGAATCCCAGAATTCCTGTACCTCCCCCCACTTTTTTTTTAAGATTTTACTTATTTATTTGTCAGAGAGAGAGAGAGAGAGAGAGAGGGAGAGCGAGCACAGGCAGACAGAGTGGCAGGCAGAGGCAGAGGGAGAAGCAGGCTCCCTGCCGAGCAAGGAGCCCGATGTGGGACTCGATCCCAGAATGCTGGGATCATGACCTGAGCCGAAGGCAGCTGCTTAACCAACTGAGCCACCCAGGCGTCCCCCCCCGCCACCACCACTTTTTGAGTAAAATTTCACCTCTCCTTCAAAACCCCATTTGAGTTTCTGTGAGGCCCTGGGAATCCGATGTCTGGGGAGGTTGGGTTCCACCAGGTGGAAGGTCGGAGGCGAGGTCAGAGGTGAGGCTGGGAGGGCGGATGGGGCCGGATCACTAGCACAAAGGTAGTGCCTGTTATTCTGAGGGCAATGGGGGTGGTCAAAGGACTTCAAGAAGAAGAGATTCTTAGATGTGTGTTTCCAGAACAATGGACTGGTGTCCTTGGTGTGTGCAACAAGGGGAATAATTGGAAGATATGGGTACTGGGGGGGCGGGGCCTGCATTTGGAGGCTCCATGCTAGCGCCGGGTTTGAGAGTAGTGGCCTGACCAGTCACCGTGGAGACAGGACATACGTGGATCTGAAGGACATGGGCATCCAAATACATACTCTTTCACAAGAAGAGACGGATTGAGTGTGCAGAGGTGGGCGCAGAGGTGGGGAAAGGAAGAGCCCGGATGATATGGGGCATCTTCCTGGGCAGCCAATGGGTGCTGATGCCCTTTAGCTGAAAGGGGAACATGGACAGCCAGGTGGGTTGTGGGTAGAGAAGGGCGATTGGCTCAGTTTGAGGCACACTGAGGTGCTTGTGTGATGTCCAGGCAGCGATGCTGAGGGGCCCCAGGTCTGAAGGTCGGGAGAGACCACGGTGTAACTGAGGTGTTCCTGGGAGGTGGTCCCTGGAGTGTCACTGAGTACTCGGTGTGAAGGGAGCCCTAAAGAGGGGACCGGGGCTGACTGTCCAGAGAAGTAGGTGAAAATTAGTAAGAAACTGAAGGAAAATGAGTCTTTCTAGGAGAAAGGGTGGTTGTTAACGTTCACAGTTGCCTAAAGGTTAAGTAAAATGAAGCTGAAAGGTTTCTGTTGAGTTAATACCAAGGAGGTGGTTATGGACTCGGCAGTGGCCTCAGAAGCAAGACACGAGTGGACCAGAAGAGCCCACCTGAAGCGGGAGAGGACCTCAAAGGAAGGGAGGGAGAGGGAGGCGGCCGCTGGAGGGTGACGTGGGGTCAGAAGTCTTGCTTCCTCTGTGTAAAGATAGGAGAGTGTTGAGCACGCTTAGCTGCCGATGGGAAGGACCCAGAGTGACGGAGGGCTATGTGGGGAAGGCAGGCCCATGAGGGTCCGAGGACTTGGCATCTAGATCCTGCCAGAGAAGAGCCAGGAAGTGAGGCTTGCGTGGTTTCTGCTCGCTGCTGGCACTGGGGAGCCGGCCTTGGTCATGGGCTGTGACCAGCCAGTCATGCCTTCAGTCTGCACTTCCCCGTCTCCTTTCTCTCGACTCTGCTGTTTTTCTCTGAGACTAATTAGACAACAAAACCTTTCTTAAAAACTCTTGGATGTGAATAATTTATATATGCCCTAAATGTATTCGGGATTTTCTAAATAATTAGAAGTTTCAGATGCTTAAACTGTTAAACATGAGGGACATTGGGGGAACTCGGGGAAACCAGCTCCCCTCCAGGCCAGTGGGCTGTGTCCAGGGGGCCCACAGAGGGGTAAGTTTTAAGTCCTAAGCCTGCAAATGAGGCCCTACTTAGCAAACCGGTGAAAGAAAACAGTAATCTGCTAAACGCTGAAACAGCTTCCAGCAAGCTGATGTTTCTATATAGCGCTCAAGAAATTCTTGAAAAGTCATACACAAAGCCCGTGAAGATGGTAAAAGTATCTTATTAAAAACATATGGCGGGCCTCAAGTGGCAAACGTGGGATGGAATCATATGTCCAGTCTGGTCCCAGCTGTCATGTGGCCTTGCGGACACCTCCAGGGCTCCTCGTGGCCGGAGGACAGCCAGAGCCCATGGTCTCCAGGAGCTGGCCTCCCGGGGCTCTGGCTCCATGGAGCAAAAGCAGAAGCAAGGGGCAGCGGCGTCCCCTTGCTGCCTCCGGTCCCCCCCTCACCGCTCCACTGTCCAGAGCGGAAACCACCACAGGCAGAGACCCACCCCATGCTGGTTTATTTTCAGAACCAGAGCTTGTTTTGAGAAAAAGCACCAGGTGTTCCTCCCTTTTGTTTTGTTAGAAAATACATTAAACTGCGAATTACTGAAAACACAGACAGCGGTCTTGTGACCAGCCTTTGGGCTGTTGTTTCCCGTGGCCTGGATTAGCAGACTTGGGGTCACGCTGGCCTCTCCCCACACGTTTGCCTGTGCCCCGCAGAGCCCCAGCCTCTGCCCCAGGGGGTGTGTAAGAGGCGGGCCTGGCCTGCTGTTAGGGAGCATCTCTCAGGGAGAAGGGCCCCCATCGTTCCTTCCAGGCTTCGGTCTCCCCAACTCTGCACTTCGGTTCTGACCCAAAGACTTCCTTCTTAGTAATGACTTGCTCCCTAGTTGGTTCGTCTAGAAGGTGGGGAGGATTTGAGAAACAGTGCGGTGTTCTGGTGCTTCCTCCTGTTAGCCAGACTTCCTCTTCACCGCTTTGAAAGGCTTCTAACAAACCTCGGTGAGCTGGGTTAGTGGAAAAGATGAGGGAAGGGCTGCTGTAATTTTTCTTTTCTTTTTTTCAGTTCAACTTTTTATTTGGAGAGGGCGGTAGATGCACATGCAGTTGGAAGAAGTAATATGGAAAGATCCCACGTGTACTCATGTTCTCCCGATAGTAACTTCTTGCAAATTCTAGGAAAACGTCATCCATCAGGATATTGACACTGGTACAGTCAAGATACAGAACATTTTGCTTTTCAAACGTACCTGGGATTTTATTTTTATTCGGGTCTGCTGAGGCCTGCAGATCAGGAGACAAGTGCCATCGAAAAGGTAGTTTTTTACTCCCAGCTCCAGGAGTAGGGGACAGGCTGCCACGCCATACAGGGAGATGGGGAGACACCAGCATTGGGCACGAGGTAGAGGGAATAAGGGGAAGCATGAGCCGGGGGACTCTCTTGTGGTTTCTGTGGGAGAGGCCAGGCAGGTCAGCTCAGCAGACTTAGGACAGTCTAGTTGAAATAACTTCAGCAGACACTGGGCTGTCAGGGATGGTTTCTAGTCCGACAGCCTGGCCCTGGGGGGCTGTAGGATCGGGGGACCATGGAAGGAGCCTGATAAAAGGAGGTAGACAGGGATGGATACAGACTCAGGACTGCTTGGTTTGCATGTAAACATGTGCTCACAGGCAGCTTGTCTGCTCTCTCTAGGAGTTAACTGACCTCCTCCTTAACCGTGGACGAGCACTACTTTGTTCTCCATTTCTGTGACTCTGTCATTTCAGGAATGCTATATGCAGGACCCATACAGCATGTCACCTTTTGGGATTGGCTTTTTTGCTGTTCTTTTTTCAAAAACTCCCTTGAGATTCATCTGTTGCTCTCTTTATTGCTGAATAGTATTAATTGGTATGGCCGCACCACAGTTAGCTTAACTCTTCGCCTATTGAAGGACACCCTAGTTGTTCCCAGTTCGGAGCTATTCTGAATAAAGCTGCTGTAAATACTTGTGTACACGTTTTTGTGTGACCATGTTTTCATTCCTCTGGGGTGAATGTCCAGGAGTGAGGATGTTGGTCCGACGGTAGATGCACGTTTCATTTTTTAAGAAAATGCCAAATTGGGGGCGTCTGGGTGGCTCAGTGGGTTAAGCCACTGCCTTCGGCTCAGGTCATGATCTCAGGGTCCTGGGGTCGAGTCCCGCATCAGGCTCTCTGCTCAGCAGGGAGCCTGCTTCTCCCTCTCTCTCCGCCTGCTGCTCTGCCTACTTGTGATCTCTCTTTCTCTCTGTGTCAAATAAATAAATAAATAAATTAATTAATTAAAAAAAAAATGCCAAATTCTTTTCCTCTGTGGCTGTAACATTTTACATTCCCATTGGTAATGTAGAAATGATCCAGTTTCTCTACATTCTTTCCAGCATTTATTATTGTCACTAGTTTTTTGGGTTTTTTAAAAGCCATTCTGATAGTTGTGTAGTGACAAGTCGTTTGGTTTTAATTCGTATTACTCTAGCGACTAATGAAGTTGAACACCCTTTCCCACATGTATTTGCCATCTCTGTGTCTTCACTGAAATGTTGCTTCACCTCTTACTCAGTTTCTAAAGATTATTTATTTGACAGAAATCACAAGTAGGCAGAGAGGCGGGCAGAGGGAGAAGGAGAAGCAACCTCCCCGCCGAGCAGAGAGCCCAATGTGGGACTCGATCCCAGGACCCTGAGATCATGACCTGAGCCGAAGACAGAGGCTTAACCCACTGAGCCACCCAGGCGCCCCTCTTATTCAGTTTCTAATTGGATTGTTTGTTTTTTTACTGTCTTAAGTGTCCTTATATACTGTAGGTGTGCATCTTTTATTGGTTATGTGGTTTGGAAATACTTTCTTCTGGTCTGTACTTGTCCTTTTACTGTAACAGGGTCTCATATGAGCAAAAGTTTTAAATTTTGACAAATTTAAATTTTGACAAAACTTACCAGTTTTTCCATTTTTTTGGTGTCAGGTCTAAGAACTCTTAGCCCTAAATCTTGAAGATTTTCTCCTATTTTTTTTCTACAAGATTTATAAGTTTACATTCAACATTTAAGTCTGTGACAGACACATTTTGACTTTTGCACAAGTATGGACTTAGGTCTGAGTTCTCTTTCTTTTCTGCTGTGAATAAATAGCTGCTCCAGTACCATTTGTTGGAAAGGCAACCTTCCCTTTTTGAAATGCTTTTGAACCTTTAGAAAAAAAACAGTTGGGCATATCTGTGTGGCTCTCTTAGGTTCCATTCTGCTGTTTAGCCTTCTGCCAGTACTACACAGTACAGATTACTGCTGCTCTGTAGTAAGTCTCACAATTGACTAGATTGATTCTATCCACTTTATTCTTTTTAAAAATTGTTTCAGCGATTCAAGTCCTTTGTCTTTCCATAGAAATCTTAGAATAATCTTGTCCAGATCTCTAAAAAATATCAGGATGGATTTTAGATGGGAACTAACATTTCAAAGGGTTTCTGACCCAACTCCACTGTGGGGGGTGGTTCCTTACACCGACAACCAGCAGTTCTCAGACAGCAGCTCTAGGGTTCCTAGAGTTCACCAATTCTGACACTGTCTCCCTGGAGTTAGCATCAGATTCCACAGGCTAAAGGCTCAGTCCCACAAGACTATCCTCTCCCCACTTCAGATGATGGTCACAAGCCGGGCCATCACCTGTGCTTCTGACCTACCAGTTATAGATCAGAGGTTCCAACTACCCCTTCCTTGGGTTCCATTAATTTGCTAGAGTCACTCATAGAGCTCAGAGAAACATTTTACTTCCTAAATCACTGGTTTATTATAAAAGGATATAACCCAGGAATACCCAGACGGAAGAGATGCATAGTCTGGGATGTGAGGAAAGGACATGGAGCTTTTATGCTCTTTCTTCCAGTATACCATTCTCCCCACATCTCCATGTGCTTGCCAACTTGTAAGCTCTCCAAACCACATCCTTTCCATCCATTTGGGGTTTTGTGGAGGCTTTATTACAGAAGCATGATTGATCAAATCACTGGCCATTGTTGATTGGTTCAACTTCCACCTCCTCTCCCCTTCCCAGAAATTAAGGGGTGGGACTGAAAGTTCCAAACCTTTATTCATGATTGGTTCCCCTAGCAGCCCCCATCCTTGGGAGCTTTTCAAAAATCACCTCATTACACAAACCCAGTTGTGGTGGAAAGGGGCTTGTTATGGACAATAGGACAGCTCTTTGACCTTTATGGCTCTGAAACAGTTTCAGGAACTGAGGGCAAGAGACCAAATATTATAACAAAAGATGTTTCCATTGCCCTTATTGCTCAGGAAATTCCAAGGATTTGGGGAGCTATGAGCCAAGAACTATGAGTGAAGACCAAAAATATGTATTTCTTATTATAAATCATAATGTCATAACATTAAATCTGTATACCAATTTGAGAATTCACATCTTTACTATGTTGAGTCTCCCAATTCATGAGCATAATATTCTCTCCATTTATTTAGTATTTGACTACTTTCACCAGCCTTTTGTAGGTTTCAGCAGACAAGCTCTATGCATGTTTTGGTATAATTAAGCCTAAGTGCTTCATTTTTTATTTTGAATAATTGTAAGTGGAATTGTATTTTTAGTTTTGATGTCCACATGTCCATCACTATTATATAGAAATACAATTGATTTTTGTATGTTTATCTTTGCTGAACTTTGAGACCTTGCTGAACTCACTTAGTGTATGTTCCTTGGGGTTTTCTAGGTAGACTATCACATCATCCTTTCTGACCTGTATGCCGCTTATTTCCTTTTCTTGCCTTATTGCAATGGCCGGAGCTTCTAGTGCTTTGTAGCATAGAAGTGGTGAGAATGGACATCTTGCCTTATTCCTGACCACAGGGGGAAAGCGTTCAGTCTTTCACCATTAAGTATATATTAGCTGTAGTTTCTTTGTAGATGCTCTTTATTCAAGTTAAAGAAGTTGCTTTCTATTCCTGTTTTTTCTGAGAACTTTTATAGTGAATGGGTGTCAAATATTGTCAAATGCCTTTTTTGCATTGATTGACATGATCATGTGGTTTTTTTCTTTAGCCTCTTAATGTGTATACTACATTGATTTTTGAGTAATGAACCAGTCTTACTAACCATGAATAGATTCCATTTGGTTGTGGTGTATAATTCTTTTTATTTTTTGCTCAACTCTCTGTGTTAATATGTTGTTAAGAATTCTTATGTCTGTATCCATGAGAGATATTGATCTGTAGTTTTCTTTTTTATACCATTTTTTTTAAAGATTTTTAAAAATTTACTTATTTGACAGAGATCACAAGTAGGCAGAGAGGCAGGCAGAGAGAGAGGAGGAAGCAGGTTCTCTGCTGAGCAGAGAGCCCAATTCGGGGCTCGATCCCAGGACCTGGGATCATGATCTAAGCTGAAGGCAGAGGCTTTAACCCATTGAGCCACCCAGGTGCCCCTTTTTGATACCATTTTTATGTGGTTTGGTAATGCTGGATTCATAAAATGAATCAGAAAGTGTTTGCTCTTCGTCTGTTTTCTGGAAGGGATTGTGTAGGATTTTTTTGAGGAATTGATCCATTTCACCTAAGTTGTCAAATTTGTGTATGTAGAATTGTTCGTAGGATTCCATTACTATCCTTTTGATGTCTGCAGAGTCTGTAATGATATTCTCCATTTCTGATATTGGTAATTTGTGTCTTCTCTCTTTTTGCCTTTGTTAGTCTTCCTAGAAATTTGCCAATTTTATGAATCTTTCAAAAACCCAGCTCTTTGTTTCATTGATTTTTCTCTATTTTTCTATTTTTAATTTCACTAATTTCTGGTTTTGTCTTTGTTATTTCCTTCCTTTGCTTACTTTGGGTTTATTTAGCTCTTTTTCTAGATTCTGGAGGAAGGAGCTTAGATTACTGATGTGAGACTTTTCTTCATTTCTGATGTATGCATTTAATGGTAGGAATTTCTCCCCTCAATGCTTTAGCTATGTCCCACAAATTTTCATATTTTTAAAATTTTTCATTCTGTTCAATGTATTTTTCAATTTCCCTTTGAACTTCTTCTCTTACCCATGGATTATTTAGAATTGTGTTATTTAGTTTACAAGCATTTGGTGATTTTTCCTGTAATTTTTCTGTTATTGATTTCTAGTTTGATTTGACTATATTGGAGAACACAATCTGTATGATTTCAATTAGTTTAGCTATGTTGAGGTTTGTTTTGTAGCCTGTGAAATGGTCTATTCGGGCATATATTCCATGGTTACTTGAAAAAACTGATTCTGCTGTTACTGATAGGAATTCTCTTTAAGTATCATTAGATCCTCTTGGCTGATAGTGTTGTTGTGTTCTTCTGTATGCTTGCTGATTTTCTGTGTAGTTATTCTATAAATTTTTGAGATGAGGGTGATGAAGTCTCCAACTATATTAGAATTGTCTTTTTTTCCTTTCAATTTTGTCAGTTTTATTTTCACGTATACTTTATAGCACTGTTGTCTGGTGCATACACATTTAGGATTACTCTTTTCTGTATACTGACCTATCATTATACAATATCTATTTTTGTCTGATAATTTTATTAGCTCTGAAGTCTGTTTTATCTGATTTAATATAGCTTCTCCTGGTTCCTTTTAATTAATGTTTTTATGATATAACTTTTTCTATACTTTTACTTTGCATCTGCCTGTAGCATTATATTTGAAAGAAGTTTCTCATAGACAGATATAGTTAGATCATGACTTTAAATCTACTCTGCCATTCTCTTTTAATTGATGTATTTAGACTACTTATATTTAATGTAATTATTGATATGTTAGGGCTTAAATGTGCCATTTTATTTATTTTCTGGCTTTTGTTTGTTTCTGTGAATTTTCTCCTACCTTCCTGTGGGTTACTTGAACATTTGTTAGAATTTCATTTTGGTTTATGTAAGTGTTTTTGAGTGTATTTTTAATGGCCTTTTAGTGGTATCTCTAGGCATTACATTGTGTATGTGTGTGTCTTATAACAATCTAATGGTAACCTCATTTTACTAGTTCAAGTGAAGTGTAGAACCCTCACTCTCTTTTATGTTCCTTTACTCTCCCACATTTATAATATAATTGCCTTAAATATCTCCTCTGCATACATTTACAATCTTATCAGTGTTATGATTTCTGCTTCTACTATCAAACATAACTAGAAAGTTCAAGAGGAAAAGGAAAGTCAATTAACCTGTATTTTTGTTTACCATGTGTTTTTTTCCCTTCCTGATGTTTCAGAGTTCCTGCTTTTATCATTTCTTTTCTGTTTATAGAACTTCCTTTAGCCATTCTTTTAGAGTATGTCTGCTTGTGACAAATTCTCTTAGTTTTCCTTTATCTGAGAATGTCTTTATTTCTTGTCCATTCCTGAAGGATATTTCACTGGATATAGGATTCTGGGTTGACAGTTCTTTTAGCACTTGAAAAGTGACATGCCATTTCCTCCTGGCTCCTGTGATTTCTAATGAGAGATCTGCCGTCATTCGGATTGTTCTTTCCTTATAGGTAAAGAATAGTTTCTTTCTCACTTCTTCAAAAAATGTTCTTTATCCTCATTTTTCAGAAGTTTGACTATGATGTGTCTTGTGGGGGGATTTTTTTTTGATGTATCCTCTTTGGACCTTCCTTTCCTTCTTGACTCTGTAGCTTTGTGCCTGTTGCTAAATTTAGAAAGTTTTTTAGCCATTATTTCTTCAGGTACTTTTTCAACTTCGCCCTCTTTCTCCTGTCCTAGAACTCTGATGACGGGAATGTTAGATCTTTTGTTATAGTCCCACAGGTCCCTGAGGCTCTGTTCCTGTTTTATGCAGTCTGTTTTCTCTCTGTGGTTCATTTTGGGTAATTCCTGGTCCGTCTCCCAGTTCACTGATTCGTTCTTCTCTCTCTTCCATGCTGCTATTGAGCCCATCCATTAAGTTTATTTCAGTTATTTTTCAGTTCTAAAATTTCAGTTTGGTTCTTTGTGTTTTCTGTTTCTTTGCTGAGACTTTCTATCTTTAAATTTGCTTCAAGCATGTTTATGATTACTCAGTGATGCATTTTTATGATGGCTGTTTTAAAACTGTTCTTTTTCCTTTTTTAGATAATTCTAATATATCCATTATCCCAATTTTGGAATCTGTTGATTATTCCTTTTTATTTAGTTTGAGATCTTTCTGTTTCTTGGTGATTTTCTTTGATGAGTGAGTTTCGATTTAAACTTGGGAATTTGGGGTTTATGTTGTGAGATTCTGGATCTTATTTAAATCTTCTGTTTTAGCTGGCTTCTCTTGACACTGTTCTGATAGGCAAATAGGGGAGAACTACCTCTTTACTGACAGAAAGAAGTAGAAGTCCAATTTTCCCACTTGGCATCTGTTGACATCCAAGGAGGTAGGGCTCCTTGTGATTGTTGGACAGAGGTGGGAGTTCAGACCCCCTACTGGCCCCTACTTAAACCTCCCTGATAGGAGTGTTTCATTAAAACTCCCCTTGTGGCTTCTACTGACATCATAGGTTTTGTCCTTGTTAGATATCATGATGAAAGTCCTGCCTATCCATCAGTTCCTCAATCAACGTCACCCCACTGGGGAGGTGTGCCTCATTACCACCTGGTGGGGATGAAAGCCCTGGCTTCCTACTTGACCTTCCCTGACATCATCTTGGTGGAAGTATTAGGATGCCCCATTACAGCCTGGTGAGGATAGAAGTCTTGGCTCTCTACTTTGGCTTTGCTCGCATGGGTAGGTGGGGACACAGTATTTTATATGGTGTTTGTCTGGAGTAGATCTGTTAATGTCTAAAAATTTCTGTCTTCCTAGGATGCCCCACTGATGGAAAAAGCAGTCTTTTGTTGGGGCTTTTTTTGGTCTGTGTCTGTTGCTGTTTCTGGGTTGCTGGCTTCTTTAGCTCTAAAACTAAAAGAAATCCACAGAACTCATCACCAATATGTAATTCTTTGGGTCCTGAGGTCCATAGCTCTCTGCCTTCTTCTGTCACCTTTCAGGGTTCACTTATGTTTGTTTCATATGTCTAGGGTTTTTAGTTGTACTTCACAGGAGGAGTAGGGAAAAGTATATCCTCCCCATATTCCTGGAAGTGGAAGTCCTGGCTTGTTTTAATTTTATGTTAATTCAGGTTAACCAGAGAATCTGTTTATTTCTATGTCTGTCAGAAATCTTTCTAAAATGTTTATGTTTCAGCCTTATGATATTTATAGGCAAGAAATTTGCTATTACATGCTTGTAAAATACTTGTCAGTTACTCCTTAATATCTTCAAGACTTAAAATGATTCAGGGCTACCTTTCTCGATTTTTATGGTCCCCACTTACAGTATTAAGAGACTGTTTGCTTGAGGAAAGGTGCATATTTGGAAGAGAAGATGAAGGTGGAGTTGAGAATTGTGGATGGTGAGCTATGTTATTGAAAGATTGAGGATCACTGGAGAGGAGGAAGAGCCCATGAAATGTCTCCAAATAGGGGAGATGAGAGTAGAAGGCAGTATCTGTTATGATTCTTGAGATGGGCAGACATCCAGGGATTCTAGCAACCAGTTCTATTAATTAGTTAGTTATTTATAAGGTGTTGCTTTGTTTTAATAGCAGGTAAATTGTTAATAGTTTGGTCTCTATCTTTCCAATCCCTTTTCTGTGAATTTGCAAATACAGTTGATCTTTGAACAATGTGGCTTTAAACTGTGTAGGTCCACATATATGTGGATTTTTCAACAAATACAGTGCAATACTGTAAATGTAGTTTCTCTTGCTTGTGATTTTCTTACCGACATTTTCTTTTCTCTGGCTTCCTTTATTGTAAGAATACAGTATATGGTACATGTAACATACAGAATATGTATTAATCAGCTGTTGATGCTAGAAACAGTAAGGCTTCCAGTCAGTAGTAGACTGTTGATAGTTAAGTTTTTTGGGGGATTGAAAGTTATACATGGATTCTCCACTGCACAGAGGGGTATGTTAGTGCCCCTACCCCCCGCATTGCTCAAGGGTCAACTGTATACAAAGAGAGAGGGTTCAAAAGCATAGATTCTGGAACCCTCCCACCTGGGTTCAAATCTTGGTTCTGGGGGCACCTGGGTAGCTCAGTCAGTTAAGTGTCTGCCTTCAGCTCAGGTCATGATCCCAGAGTCCTGGGATCGATCCCTGTGTTAGGCACTCTGCTCAGTGGGGAGTCTGCTTCTCTCTCTGGCTCCCCCCGACCCTGCACACTTGTTCTCTGTCTCAAATAAATAAAATATTAAAAAAAAAAAATCTTGGTTCTGCCACTTATTAGCTGTGTGACCTGGGTCAGGTACTTACCTCCTAGTGCCTCAGTTTCCTTGTCTCTAAAGTGAAGAGGAATAACAACTTCCCTCATAGAATTGTGTGAGAATTAAGTGGGCTAATGTTCATAAAGTGATTAAAATGGTAACTTGCATTGTCCTAAGCTCTACAGCTGTTGTATATTATCATTAGTATTTATACATATCTGTATATACATAATGTTCCTTGTTTTTTTTTCTTTTCCTTAACAGTATTTGTATGAAATCTTTCCATGTCAAGACCTATGTTATATATCAAGCTCATTCTCTTTACATTTACTATACCGTTGTGCCACTGTATAGTAATTTGTTAGCCACTGCCCTACAGACAAAAATTTAATTTTTTTTTGTTTTGGTCTTTGAAAAGCAATACAGTATTAAGTACATATATGTCTGGGTGTGTGCAGATGGATCCAAAGATATGTACATTCTGTTATTTTTAATTTATTTATTTGAGCGAGCGAGAGAGAGAGAGAGAGCGTGCCTGTGAGCGCGTGAGTGGAGGGAGGGGCAGAAGCAGACTCCCCATGGAGCAGGGAACCTGACACGGGACTCCATCCCAGGACCTGGGATTATGACCTGAGCCCAAGGCAGACACTTAACCGACTGAGCCACCCAGGTGCCCCGGATATGTACATTTTAAATTTTAGTAGTTAACCACCAGTAGCTTTTCAAAAATGCTATACCAATTTCTGAACACTCCTGGTGAGTGACATGCAAAAGTTTCTATTTGTCCTCATCGTTTCCTTCACTCTGTATGTCTTCTTTCTTTTATTTTCCCAAACGAGTGGCTCACCCTGTGAATTTGTAGCAATCTTATTTATATTTAGATTGACCATCTTTCCTATTGATTGGCCATTTCTATTTTTTCTATTAATTTCCTGTTTTTATAGTGGCATGTGGTTGCCTTCTTCTTCTAGCTCTGTAGGATTCTCTCATAGGTTCTACTTATCAGTTCTTTGCCTGTTACGTATATTACAGATATTTTTCTCTCATGCCATCATTGTCTTTCAGGTTTGTTCACAGTATAAAACTTTGTTGTTCATTCATGTGGTCCATTTTTGGTTTTTATGTAGCCAACCCATGTCAGGTTTTCTGGTCTTAATGCTTTAAAAGACTTGTCTGGATGCTAAAACTCGTGGCTAGAAGTTTTATGAGAAAGAGTACATTTAAATAGTTTCAAAGTATGGCTCACAAAATATTTTTTAATTACAGAAGAACAAAAGTGGGGAAACCAAGCAGATTTCATCTCAAGCAGGTGATCCAAGTTAACATTACCTGTAATGAGACAAACAGATCTCATGTGCCTCTTGTTATGATACACTGTGACGGACAAGGCATGTAAATAAATACACGAGTATATGTATATTCCATACATACATATAAGAGAGAGAGGAAGAGAGAGAAAAAGCAAATTTGAAATGTTAACATTTAGGTAATATGGGTGAAGAATGTACAGGAATTATTTCTATTGTTTTTGTAATATCCTTAAATCTTAAATTATTTCCAAACAAAAATAAAAAAATTAAAGAGCCACAAAGAAGCCTGCCTACCCCAGGATTATAGAAATATTGTCCTATATTTTTAGCCAGTACTTCATGTTGTTTTGTTCATTGGGCTTTTCAAACATCCAGATTTTTGTTTTGGATTATAGTATAACATAGAGTATAAACATGTGGGGCCACTTTCCAAGCACCATATTTTACCTGTTGGTTTGACACACAGCTGTTGTCATAAAGCAGACCCCTACGCAGGTACAGATTTGTGCTTTAGACTTGTTGAAAGCTCATTTCCTGTCCCAAAGATGGAATTCAGCAGCTTCTTGTCCCTTAGGGTTAGGGCCCTGATGCAGAGAGAGCAGGACATGAAACAAACATAAGCCATGTAGCAGCGGCCTTCTGACTCCTGCAGACCCCCAGCCACCCCTGGGATTGGAGGCGTGAAGGAGTGGGAGGGGTAGAGAACTGATCCTCGGGGTCTGCAAGGAATGCTGGGTAGGCCTGGCCTTCAGGGCTGGGATTCGAGGCCCCGTGTGTTTCCAGTAGAAACACACCAGCAGCTACAGCAGGCCCAGGCCCAGGAGTATTAAAAATCCTTCAGTTAGGTCAGATTATACCACTAACAGCAAATCATGCCCTTAACATTGAACCTGAGCTTCTGTGAGTTGATCTCAGTCTACCGTGTTGTGCCATGTTGCAGCATCTTACTGTTAACTTAAGGCCTGCAGGCATCAGCTGGTGTAGGAAGCGGTCTGGTGACCATGGGGGAGTCTTATTGCAAATTGGCATTTGTTTGAACCCCAAAGGCAGGTGTTTCTAGGTTCTGTTCCTTACTGTTTATCTAGTCAACCTAGTCTTCCACAACAACACGCTGTTTCTGTTTTTGTAACTTTATAGTATGTGGGGTTTTTTGAAGTCAGTAATTCTTCCATTTTCTGAAAATTGGGATAAAGTTGCCACAACCTAGAATCACCAGTTTAACGTGAACAACTAAGTGGCATTTAGGACACTCACAAAATCTGGGCAGCCATCACCTCCCTCTAGTTCCAGGACATTCCACCACCCCAAAAGGAGACCCAGCGCTCATCAAGAAGTTGCCAGCTGCTCTCCCCAGCCCCAGTCCCTGGCAACGATCGGTTTGGGTTCTGTTTCCATGGGATTTGTCTGTTCTGGATATTTTGTATAAATAGAATCCCCTCCTCTACGACTTTTTTTGTTTGGCTTCTTTCACTCGGCGTGATGTTTTCAAGATTTTCACAGCATGCTTTGATATGTGATAAGCCTTTCCTTCCTTTGTGTTCTTTCTTTCGAAAAAGTTTTGCTTATTACGGCATCTTATCTTTTCTAAAAGAACTTGAGAGTCACTTTGTTAAATTCCACAAAATACTATGTTTTGATTCTCAGTACAATTGCACTGAGTTAGTAAGTTGATTTGAGGGGAATCTGCATTTTACATTATTGAGTTTTCCCATCTAGGAACATGATACGCATTTCTACATATTTAGGTCTTATTTTATGTCCTTCAGTGAAGCTTTATAGTGTTGTTCAGATGTCTTGTTATTTCCATATGTGTTTTTTCATTGGTTGTGCACAGGTTACTTTTTTATATAGCTTTATTGAGGCATCCTTGACATTACAGTGTATGGCATATAGGTAAAGTCTTGACTTGTAAATGTTGACACCTGTGAAACCACCACAGTAGTTTGCTCATGCTCTTTGGTAACACATCCCTCACTATCCCAACCCCATCCCTAGAAGACCACTGGTCTTTCTTTTCTTTTTTAAAATTTTAAAAAGATTTTATTCATTTATTTATTTGAGAGAGAGAGAGAGAGAGAGCACAAGCACGAGCAGGGGAGGAGCAGAGGGAGAGGGAGGGGAAAGAATCTCAAACAGACTCCATGCTGAGTGCAGAGCCTGGTGTGGGGCTCGATCCCAGGACCCTGAGATCGTGACCTGAGCCCAAACGAAGAGCTGGATGTATAATAGGCTAAGCCACCCAGGTGCCCCACCGCTGGTCTACTTTATGTCACTCTAGACTAGGTTGCATTTTTTGGAATTTTATATAAATTATTTTTTTGGTCTGACTTTTTTCTCTCAGAATTTTTTGTCTGGCTTTCTCCTCTCAGAATAATTATTTCAAGATTCATTCATACTGTTGACTATCAGGAGTTATTGTGTGTTTTTTTAATGAGCAGTAATATATTGATCCTTGTTGAATACTTATATGATAGTTTACCTGATGATTATTTGGATTGTTGCCAGTTTGGGGTATTAATAAAATGGGCACCTGGGTGGCTTAGTCGGTTAAGCCTCTGCCTTCAGCTTGGGTCATGATCCCAGAGTCCTGGGATTGAGCCCACATCAGGCTCCCTGCACAGTAGGGAGTCTCTTCTCCCTCCCCCTCTCCCTCTCTTGCTTGTGCTCTCTCTCTCACTCACTCTCTCAAATAAATAAATAGAATCTTAAAAAAAAATAAATCTGCTATGAACATTCAGATACAAGTCTTTGTGTGGATATATGCTTTCATTTCTCCTGGGTAAAAATGTAGGTATGGATTCTGGATTGAATGGTAGATGTACATTTAACATTTTAAGTGCTTATATCATTGTACATTCCTACTAGGACCTTAGAGTTCTAGTTGTTCCATATCCTTGTCAACACTTGATTTGCTCACTCTTTTGAATTTTAGCCATTCTAGTGGGTGTGTAATGGCATTTGATTATGATTTTAGCTTGCATTTCTCTGGTAATTAATGATTTCAAGTACCTTATCTTGTGGGTTTTTTGGTTTTTGTTTGTTTGTTTGTTGCCATTAGTATATGTCTTCATTGGTGAAGTGTCCCAAGTTTTTTGCCCATTTTTATTGGGTTGTTTTCTTACTACTCAGTTTGAAGAGTACCTTGTTTTTTTTTAAGATTTATTTATTTATTTTAGAAGGTGAGAGAGAGACAGTGGTACAGGAGTGGGGGACAGTCAGAGGAAGAGGGAGAGAGTCTGAAGCAGACTCTGCACTGAACCCAGAGCCCAACTTGGGGCTTGATCTCATGATCCTGAGATTACAACCCGAAACCAAGAGTCCGGCGTTTAACAGACTGTGCCACCCAGGTGCCCCCAAAGAGTTCTTTGTATATTTTAAATACAAGTCCTTTGTTAGATATATCTTTTACAAATGTTTTCTCCCAGTTTGTAGCTTGATTTTTATTATCTTAACAGTATATTTGAGAAGCTAATGTCTGATGAAGTCAAGCTTCTTAATTTTTTTCTTTTATAGCTAGGGCTTTTTGTAGAGCATTAAAGAGATCTTTGTCAAACTAAAGGTCAAGATTTTTCTCTATAATCCCTTCTAGAATTTTTTTATTTTTAGCTCCTACATATAGGTCAAACTTAGGTGAAGTAAATTTTTATTTATGGTATGATGCAGGGATCAAGGGTCATCTTTACATACAGCTATCAAATTATTCTAACACCCTTTCTTTAAAAGATTGTCCTTTCTTCATTGAATTGCTTTGGCACCTTTGTCAAATAGCAAGTGATCATGTATGTATAGGTATTTTGTATGACTTTGTATTCTATTCCATTGGTATATATCTGTATCTATCTATGTGCTAAAGCTGCTCCCTTTGATCACCATAGCTTTATAATAATTTTTAAAATCAACCAGTCCTCTAACTTTATTCTTTTCCAGCTATTTTAGTTAGAATTCTGACTCCCTTGAATTTTAATATAAATTTTTAGAATCAGCATGTCAGTTTCTGTAGAAAAAGCCTGGTGGGATTTTTGTTTGGGGTTGTATTTAATGTATGTACCCATTGGATAGAATGAATATCTTAACAATATTGAACCTTCAAATTTATTAATATGACATATCCCTTCCTTTATTTAAGTCCTCTTTATTTTCTCTCATCAGTTGTTTTTAGTTTTCAGTGTAGAAATCATGCAGGTCTTTTGAAAAATCTGTCCTTCAGAATTTCATACTTGGATGCTAATGTAAATGGCATTTATTTTCATTTTAATTCCATTTTAGTTTATAGAAATACAATAGATTTTTGTATATTGACTTGGTATTCTGCAACTTTGATTAGTTCTGGTAGCTTTTTTGAATAGTCCTCACAATCTTTCTACATAAACAGTCCTGTTGTCTGTGAAGAAAAGCAATTTTATTTCCTCCTATCAATCTGTATGCCCTTTTATTTGTTTATTTCTGCCTTACTGAACTGTCTAGAACTTCCAGTATAAAATGAGTTGACATGGTGAAGGCAGACACACTTGCCTCCTTCCAGATCTCAGGGGACCAGCATTCAGTGTTTCACCACTTAAATATAGTGTTAGCTGTAGACTTTTTGTAGATACAGTTTGATAGACTTAGGAAATAGCCCTCCGGAAAGTTTTTATCATACAGGACTGTTGAATTTTGTCAAATGCTTTATCTACATCTATTAAGAAGTTCATGTGGTTTTTCCTTTTTAATCTTTTAATATGATGAAATATACTGTTTAATTTTTGGATGTCAAACCAAACTCACATTTTTGGGGATAAACCCCAAATGGACATAATACATTTTCCTTTTAATATATTGTTCGATTCAATTTCCTGAATTGTGTTAGAACATTTTATATTTATGTGCATGAGAAATATTGCTTGGTATGTCATTTTCTTTTCTTATGTCTTTGTGTGGTTTTGGTATGAGGGTGATGCTAGTCTCATATAATGAGTTGGGAAATATTCCTTCCTCATATATTTTCTGGAATATTGAATGTAGGATTGGCATTATTTCTTCTTTAAATGTTTGTGGAACTTACCAGTGAAGTTATCTGGCTTGGTCATGGAAAGGTTTTATGAGCTCAAGTTTTTAAATAAATATACTGCTATTTAACCTTTGGTAATTTGTGTGAAGGAAATTTTCCATTTAACTTAAGTTTTCCAATGTCTGGGCATAAAGTTGCTCATAATATTTCCTTATTGTCTTTTTTATATCGTTAGGATCCATAAGATGTCTTCTCTTTCATTCCCTATAATGGCAGTTGGTCTCATCTCTCTTTTTTCTTGCTCAGGCTGTCTAGAATTTTATCAATTTTATTAATCTTAAAGATCCAGCTTTTGGTTTTATTGATTTTCTCTATTTTTTTTTCTTTTCTATTTTATTGTTTTCTCTTTATTACTTTCTTCTGCTTACTCTGGATTTAATGTTCCTTTTTTAAGGTGAAAGTTATAGTCATTGATTTGAGACCTTTCATCATTTCTAGTATAGACATTTTTAGTGCTATGAATTTCCCTCTAAACTCTGCATTAGCTGCATCCCTCAAATTTTGATATGTTGTTTTAAATTTTAATTCCATTCATGATACTGTCTTAATTTACCTTGTGGTTTCTTTTTTGAACCATGGGTTAGTTAGATATGTGTTGTCTCACTTCCACGTATTTGTGAATTTTCTGGATATATTTCTGTTATTGACCTCTTAATGCTAGGTCATCAGAGAACAAACTCAGTGCTTTGGTCTAGAACAGGAGTCAGCAAACTTTTTCTGTAAAGGTCTAGATAGTAAATATTTTAACCAAATATGGTCTGTATGTATATTAGTTTTTTTAACCCTTAAAAAATGTAGAACCATTTGTAATTCATAGACTGTACATAAACAGGCTACCAGCTAGATTTGGCCTGTGGGCTGTAGTTCATCAACCCTGGCCTAGACTACAATCTGTCTTAGTAAATGTTCCTAAATTATACCTGAGAAGAATATATATTCTGCTCTTGTTGCAGTTGGAATTTTAGGGTAATTATTAAAATAGATCTTCTTTAACTCTCCCTCTTCTGGAGTCTCTAGTTACATGTATGTTAGACTACTTGATATTGTCCCAGAGATCAAGTAGCTGGATAAACACAGGGAAGGAAATAATAAAAATAAGATCAGAAATTAGAAGTAAAAGGAGGGAGAGAATTGTTAATTGTGAATCGATTCTTTGTAAAAAACTTAATAGATAAACTTCTAGCAAATATAGTAGTAAACAGAGTAAAGATAAGCAGAATTTAGATTGAGAAAAGGAAAGTAAGAGTATAGATTTGAAAATTATAACAATATGATGCATAGCTGTTATGTGCAGCCTTATGCGACTAAAATGGAAAATCTTAATGAGATCATTTCCACTGCTATTTAAGAAGAAATCCTATAACCAACGTGTGTTGAAGAAAGAAATAGGAAAAATCATTAGAGATTTATTTCTAACAAAAGCCCTAGGCCCAAATTATTTTAAGGTAGCATTCCCTAAAATTATCAAGGAACAAGTAACTCCCACATCCTGAAAACTATCTTAAAGCTTTAAGAAAGGAGAGGGAGCTTCTCAGTTTGTTTTATAGAGTGAATTGAATTGATAATATTGCTATTGTACATGGTACTGTTTTTTCCCATTGCTTTATTTAAATGATTATTAGTTTTGGTTTGCATATTTTGTATAAAGGAAAACTAACTTTTAAAAAATACATTTATCTTACAAATCTCATTGAATTCTTTTATTGTTTCTGATTTCCCCTTCTGTCCCTTAGCCGTTCCATGACCCTTTGGACCATGGTTCAAACCGATGACAAGTTTGTAAGGTTTTTGTAGTAAAAAGTTACATGATTGCGGATTCCACTGTGTTTACGGAGAGGGGCAGGTGAGGCGGACCGAGTATAAGAAGGGGGTTGGTCCACTGACTGAGCAGCTATCTGTTAAGTGCATATCTGCTCTCCGTTGTTAAGGTCTGCTGGGTTGTCTCACACAGGTCTCCTTAGCTTGATTCTGACCTCTAGCCTTCCCTCTGTGATTCCCAATAGAAACTTTCTAAAAGGTCAGATTACAGTCCTGCTCAGAATGGTTCTCCAGTTCTGTTTCTAGATTCAGAGGACAATCCATTGTTTTACTTAAATACCCAGCAACTAACGCTGAGTTAAGTGTTCATCCTAAGGATGGACTTCCCTGGAATCCAAGGATTTTTTTTTTTTCATTTGCCCAGTCACTATCTTTCCAGCCCCCATCCTGCCATCAGCTCTGTGTAGTTCTTCACATGGACTGTCCCTGTTCTTGCCTGTTGCCCTTGTGCCTGCATGCTGTGCCACTTCCTAGAGAATTATCTTCCAGCTCTTTGTGTTTTGGTAACGTCTTTACTGTCCTCTCTTGCAGCTCCTACCCCTCTAATTGCAGAGGGCCACCTGTGTGCCCTCTCCCTGGGTCCTGAGGCCCCTGGAGGCTGTGGAACAGTGTCTTCCATGTGGCTGTACCTCCAGGAACCCCGTAGAGTGCCTGGGTGTGTACAGACCCCACCAGGCATGCAAAGAACATGTACAGAATCGAATTAGTTGGCTCCTTTGTTCTGCCTTTCCGTGCCTGGGATATTGGATGCCACCATCCAGCTAAGTTATGTTTGTGTTAAACATGAACTGAAATGCAATTACAGCCGGCAGTGTGGTTTGAGAGCCGAGTCACAGAGTAAATAAGAAGGGTGACTTAGTTGCAAGGGCCATTTCATCTCCTCTGTCTTCCTTTCTCCTGTCACTGAGTGTGACGCATGAGCAGCACGGGTTCAAGTGTCCTCCCTTTTGCCCCATTACTTTAACTCTTCCCATCCTCCTGGTCTTGTTGGGTCTCTTCCAAGGACCCCTTTATGAAAACTGGCCGGAAGCTCGGGGACAGGCCTTGCAGTCCAAGGTCTTTGGCTCCAGCAGAAGGCTGTCCTATCCATGACCGGTGGTGTCTGCCGAGAGCTGGGGCAGAGGAGGGACCAGGCAGCCTGGGCCAGCATGCAGGCCGGCCTCCTTCCTCCAGGTCTAGGGAAGCTATGCAGAGTCCCTGGATTTTCTGCAGATCCCAGGATTGCTAGTTTTTGCTGTTTTCTCTACCCTATCCTGCTAGAGCCCCAGCTAAGGCAAAAACAGTGCTGTTTATTAAAGATATGGCCTCCTTATCTTAGACCCGTTTTGGTTTTTGTGGCTTTATTAAATCGTACTCAGAAATTGTGTCTTGTCATTGGACCTCCCTTGAGGTCATTTCAGTTGGATGGAGAGAAAAACTTCCTTCTTATCCATAAGAAGGCACTTAGATATCTTGGAGTCTCAAGGTGGGTGTCCGCAGAATCTTTCAGACCAATGCAGTTGCTTGTTTTTTTTTTTTTATTAATTTTTAAATTTTTTAAAATTAATTTTTAAAATTTTTTTTAAGATTTTATTTATTTGTCAGAGAGAGAGAGCGAGCACAGGCAGACAGAGTGGCAGGCAGAGGCAGAGGGAGAAGCAGGCTCCCTGCCGAGCAAGGAGCCCAATGTGGGACTCGATCCCAGGACACTGGGATCATGACCTGAGCCGAAGGCAGCCGCTTAACCAACTGAGCCACCCAGGCGTCCCTGCAGTTGCTTGTTAATGAGCATTTTTGTGGTCTCCCAAAATCGACTGACATGCTCCTTTAGATAAGCCCCCCTCCCAGATTCAGAGGAGGTTTCCTGAAATTTCAGAGATGGAGCAGAAGAGAAGGGGAAGCGGTCATTGACTGGTAGATATTGAGTGAGCCCCCACGCACTGTGCGTCCTGTGCTGGGCACTGGGAATCGTCAATGTCAGATGTGGTCCCCGCCTACAGGCAATTACAGACATGAGCCCAAGGGAGGAGGTGCGCATCCTTGGGGAGCCGCCTTCCTTCCTGAGAGTAATCCTCCTGGGGGAGTTCTCATGTCCCAGAAACAGATGCATTCCCCCCACCCCCCAGCGGCAACATTGCCTCCTTTGCCTTACTGGCCCCTCCAGCTTCTTCCTGAACAATCCTTTCCCATCCCCCTCGACCTGCCTCTCCTCTTCTTCATTATCTCCGCTCACTGCTTGCTTCCAAATCATCTAACTTGATGGCTTTTTCCTAATTCTTACTCTTCTTGATCCCATCTCAGCTTTGGACACTGTTGGCCAGTTCCTTCCTTCCTGAACATATCCATTTTCTGAATGTAGAACTAACACATGCTCCTTGTAGACAATTTGGAAGATAGAAAATGCAAGGGAGAAAAAAAGTGGCTTGTAATTCTACCACTCAGAGGAACAATGCTCTAACATTTTGACCTGTATCCTTTAACTTTTTCTGTGTGGGTGGGTGGGTGTTTCAGCAATAATGGGATCCTGTTGTATATTCTGTCTCTGCTGTCTATAGTATATAATATTCTTATTATTGCATTAGAGGTTTTTATTATTTCAGTATTTTCTTAGGTCATTAAATATTCTTCCAGAACCCTTTTTCTTGAAGCACTCTTATTCCTGAAATGTGATTTCACCTGCTTTCTACCTTGTTCTTCCATTTCCCCTTCCTGTGTAGTCTCTGCAACACTGTGACATCCCCAGCTTGTGTCCCAACCTCCTTCACAGTGTATCCTCTTCAGGCCTGGGTCCAGCCACCAGGAGCTGAGCCGCATCCCCACACGGACACCCTGTGGTCAGGCCATTGTCCTTAGCCAGACCCATGTTTCCATCTGCCTGCCACAGTAGTCCATGTATGACAGTTGGGACACTCAGCCTGCCTACTCCCAAACTGAACGGTCTTCTGTTCCCTTACACTGCCCGCCCAGCGCCCAGCTCATGACTGCCCCTGCTCCCAACCGTTCTACCAGGGAGAGGCCAGACTCTTCCTGGGCAACCCCCGCCTCCACAAGCAGGTTCTTGGACTTCAACCCCCACGTCGTCTTTCACGCCATCCTTTTCTATCTGCCAAGGGCAGCCCTCACTCTTCAGGTCCTGACTGGCCTCTTCCAAAGGGACTCTGGTCCCACTCTTCTCAGCTCCAGGTTCCTTCTTGAACCATCAGGCAAGGTCCTACCTCCTGCACCTGCTCTGCTCCCCCAGATTCTGGCTCCTCCTACCATGGCTCCTCAGGTCGTCCCACCTGAAGCTGCCTTGGCCTTACTTCTTCCTTTTTCTACCCCCCCCTCCCTGTACTCTGATGTGCTTCCTTGTTCTTCTGAACATTTACCTCCATTATAGTACTAAGGTCACTCTCCTTCCCTTCCAGTAACTCCGAACATCCCTTCTAGGTCTGTCTCTGTGCTAGCTGTTTCCATAGACCGGGAAGCTCCTGTTATAATCTTACTTTACAAAAAGAAAACAAAGCCTCAGGGAGCTCCAGCGCCCTTCTTGAGATCACACAACAGATGTGGATGAGCAGAGATTAACCCGGGTCTCCTGCGTGCACACACAGGCCCCTACCACTGATTCAGCTTGTCTGCTGGCCCTCCTCCAGGGAAGTGACTGTGTCTTCCTCACGTTAGTATATGCTGAGGAGCATGCCACTGTGCCTTGTGGATCTAAATGCTTGGTAGAGACCTGCTGCAAAAGAGTAAAGACCTGTGGCCCAAAGAGAGTTGCGTGTACAGGTAGAGGCCTCTGTTTCAGGCCAGGTCAGCCTGCTTCTGCTACATCAGCACCAATATTTACCATTGATTAAGGGATTACTGTGTTCCAGGTGATGGGCTAAGCACTTTGTTTGCACTCTTTTAAGTTTTACTACAACTGTAATAGACTCAATCTATTTGTTTCCATTTACAGAGACACAAGCTGAGGCTCAGAGAGGTTGAGGAACTCAGCCAAGGTCACAGAGCCACCAAGTAGTGAAGCCACGATTTGAATTCACATCTCTCTGTCCTGTACCCAAGCCCATTTTTTTGACTGCTGCCTTCTGCTTTCCTGGCCCAGGAGAGTAGGGATTGGGTAGTGTGAGGCATGGGCTGTTACCCCAGAGTCCCAAGAGAAAAGGACTTGAAGATACTGTGCCACGGTTAGCAGAGACAGAGAGGGTGGTCTCCAGGAAGAGCCTTGTGAGCAGTTCCTCTTTTCTTCTCTCTTCTAACCTTCGTTCAGCAGCTGCCTCCATAATAATTCTCTCTTAATCTCCGGATCCTGTGGTAGAGAGAGGATTAATGAACCCTGCCCTTTTTTTTTTAATTAAAAATATCTTCATGACATTTTAAAAATTATAAAAGCTCATTTCAGAAAATCCAAATCATATAGAATTATACGAACTGAGGAGTGAAAATATTACTACCTTAACTTTTTTCTAGTCTTATGCATATTATTAACAATATCCTCCTAGACTTTTTTTTCTTTTTGCAAAAAAATTGTATTTATTTTTAATTAAATAAGGGATACAAAAATCTTCTTATTTTAAAAAAACCAAATAATAGAGCCAAGGCTCAAGTTATATCACGCCCCTAATATCTATTAGCCGCTGGCCTCAGTTTGCTCTTTCTCTTCCTTTTCCCTCAGCACTTCCGTGTTTAAATGACTTACAGAACTATGTCATTGTAACTCAACTTTTCAATATAAAGTAGATCATTCAATAAGCTCTTGCTTTCTTTTTCCCAAATGACGCACATGCTGGTTAGATCTTTCTAGACTCCTGTGTATGGGACTAACACATTCTTGCTCCCTGGTGTGTGGTGTTCCATGCAGACTGAATGGGCTTACATCAGCATTCTCCTGGTGCTCGGCATGTGGTTTTCTTCCCGTTTTTCACTGGACAGAACCGCAGAGCACACCCTCACCTTGTTTGGGTTGCCAGACTTAACAAATAAAAGTAATAGGATGCCCAACTAAATCTGAAAATCTTGAAAATTTTTTGAAATTTGAAAAAGATTACTCATTGTTCATCCAAAATTCAAATTTCACTGGGTGCCTGTGTTTTCTCTGGCAAGTTTCCTCCTTGTGAATGTTTGAAGTATTTGAAGGCCCCACTCATTTGTTTCTTAAGGGGTCTACAGCCTGATTTTTTAAATTAAAAATTGTATTACCAAGGGCACCTTGGTAAGAGCTCAGTTGTTTAAGCGTCCTGACTCTTGATTTTGGCATAGGTCGTGATCTCAGAATCGTGAGATCAACCCCCGCATCAGGCTCCACACTCAGCATGGAGTCTGCTTGAGACTCTCTCTCCCCTTCTCCCCTTGCCCTCCCCCCTGCTCTTTCTCTCACTAAATAAATAGAACCTTGAAAAAAATCAAATGAATAAAAACTGTATTATCAAGTATTTCATATACAGTTGTCCTTGAACATGGGGGATAAGGGTGCCAATCGCTCCCTCACTTGCACAATTGAAAATCCCTATATAAATGTCGACTCCATAAAAACTTAACTACCTTTCTTTAAAAGGTTTTACTTATTTATTTGACAGACAGAGATCACAAGTAGGCAGAGAGGCAGGCAGAGAGAGTGGGGGAGGCAAGCTCCCTGCTGAGCAGAGAGCCTGATGCGGGGCTTGATCCCAGGACCCTGGGATCATGACCTGAGCCGAAGGCAGAGGCTTTAACCCACTGAACCACCCAGGTGACCCCAAAACTTAACTACTAATAGCCTACTATGACCAGGAGCTTTACAGATAACATAGTCAATTAACACCTCTTATTATTTTATGTATTACATCCTGTATTCTTTCAATAAAATAAGCTAGAGAAAAGAGAAGAAAATGTTATTAGGAAAACATAAGAAAAAGAAAATAACATTTACAGCACCGTACTGTATTTATCACAAAAAAATTGGCAAGGAAGTAGACCCCTGTGTTGTTGAAGGTTCAAGTGTATACAAGGAAAACATAGAGAATAATGTAACAAATATCCATGTAACCACCATACAGCTTTTTCAGATATTAATATTTCACTAAGTGTGTAGGAAATTTTTTTTCAAGAAGAGAGAGAAAACATTATTGGTGCCTGTGCCCCCTCCAGGCCATGCTTCTTCCTTTATCCAGAGCAACTACCGACTTTGGTGTTTATCACTCTGGCACATTCCTCTGTTTTCAAACTTTGTACAGATGATATTCATATGGAGTCTATCATCATACTGTATATATTTTTCAATTTGCTTTTTGCTAAGCATTATTTTTGAGATTTATCCCTGTTGACACAACAGCTCCAATTCATGTATTTTGTATTTCCAAGGTTGTTATAAAAATCTGTTGCATGAATAGACTATGATGTATTTATTCATCCTTCTGCTGATAAAGATTTGGGTCATTTCTAATAATTTACTTTTATAAACACTGTTATAAACAATACCTTCACATCTTTATGCTAAGAATTTCTCTAGTTAACAATTTCGGAGCGGAATTGCTGGGTCATTTTCACTTTACTAAATGCTGTGAATGTGTTCTCCAAAGTGGCTGTGCCACTTTGTGCCCCAGTTTTTGGCGGATATTTACAGTTTGGTCAGTGATTTGACTTAACAGTAGAACGTTGTCATTTTTAATTTGCATTTCCTAGAAGGTTGAACATTTTCTCCCATAGCTTTTGCATATTGTATGTCATTTTTTCTTTTGGATTATTTCTTTTTCTCATTGATTTGTAGGAGTTCTTTATTTATTTTGGAAATTAATCCACTGCCTGTTAATGCATTGCTCAGAGTCCGCGGCTTGTCTTTTTACTGTCTTTAGTGTCCTTTGTAGAACCGAAGTTTTAAATTTTAGAGTAGTAAAATCCATCCATCTTCTCTTTTATGGACTTTTTTCTACACGTGTATCTATTTCTTTAATAATTTCCTCCATTAACATCATAAAGATTTTTTTACATTTTTTTCTGAAATGTTTTCAAGTTTTACTTTTCACTTTTAGTCTCTAATCCACCCAGAATTTGTTTTTTTTTTAAAGATTTTATTTATTCATTTGACAGAGATCACAAGTAGGCAGAGAGGCAGGCAGGGAGAGAGGAGGAAGCAGGCTCCCTGCTGAGCAGAGAGCCCGATGTGGGGCTCGATCCCAGGACCCTGAGATCATGACCTGAGCCGAAGGCAGAGGCTTTAACCCACTGAGCCACCCAGGCACCCCCAGAATTTGTTTTTATGGGAGCTAGAGCTCTAATTCAGTTTTTTGTTTCACGGTGATGCGCAGATGTCTGAGTGGTACTGATTGACCAGTTCCTGCTTGACCACTGCTGTGCCATCTACAGCTCTGTCCCACATTGTCTGTGGTGGAGAGGAGCCCTCCTCTGTATGGGTGCCAGCCAGCCCCAAGAAAACCTGCTGCTCTTCTCCCTGGGGTCTGCAGAGATCCAGGGCCATGTCCCCAAGCCATCCTTCCTGATGACCAGGAAAGGATAGAACATTCCTGATTTGATGTAGCTAAGTGCCCTGCCCACACTTACATCCCATTTTCCAGCTCCTGGCCTCACGGGTCTCCAGGAACCGATTTCCCTTTGTGTCTGCCTTTCCCCATCAGCAGGTGCAGAAGCAGGCCTCCTGATTTCTGAGGGTATCACCAGGGACCTTTGCTTTCTTCTGCCCTGCCCAGCCTCGGGCACCAGCCCTTTCCATGCCTGCTGGAGTCACAGCAGCTCTGCAGCAGGTAGAATGAAGAAGGGTGTCAGTGGAGCCCCTCATGAGCCAACTTCAGTCTTTGTGCAGTTTCTTACCATATACTCCTTTCCTTATTCATTCAGCCATTTGGGAAATAACTGATGGTGTCCTACCAGCAGGGCCTGGGGCTGGGTACTCTGGAAAAGACCCTACTGAATGACTAGGATCCTACTTCAAGGAGCAGAAATAATAATAATAAGGGGCTAATATTTTTTTGAGTGTATACCATGTGGCGGGTCTCATGCCAAGAGCTTAAAAGAGAATAGCTTTATGGAAATACCACTCC
>PISX010017537.1:5878-43197 GCA_004024625.1 Mellivora capensis
GGGGCGTGGAGGGGCAGGGAGGTGATGCCGCCAGCAGAGAGCTTCAGGCTGGGCCAGTTGAGTTTCATCCAAAGGGGTAGACGCTGTGATTATTATTTCGGAGGCACTCACTTATCTGAAATCAAATCCAGCTGCCTCAAAGGAAGTGGCATTCTGCAGAAGGCAGCCCTACTCTTCATTGTTCGCAGGTCCAGCACCGAAAATGCCCACTGCCATGCAGTCTGGAGCTCATTACATGCATCCACTGAGTGTAAGAATTTCACAGACACCTGCAGCTTTGTGCCTAGACCTCCTCCCCTGAGGATCCATGAGCACTCTGAACCCAACACACCCAGGAATGGACTCAGTGTTTCTCCCCTGCCCTGCCCTCCCCGCATCTTCTGTATCCCCAGTTCTGTGAAGGGCCCAATCACCCATGCCACAAACCTAGGAGTCCTCCTCCCCTCCCACCCAAGTCAGCCGTCCGTTCTCCTGGTGCCCTTGTGTCGTCTCCACAGGGCCCTGACGTCATCTTTTCTCACCCAGACCGCACCTAACTGCCTGCCTCCAGCCTCACCCTGTTCTAACCGGCCCTCCATGTAGTCTCAGAGCCAAAAGCCATGGCGTGTTCATACCTCTTCAGGGGCTGCTCCACACAGCAGACGAACCCAACAGCTCAGATCTGAGCCTTGCCTTCTGTATGAGTGATCTACTGCCAAATCATACCGTGAAATGTAGTGACTTAACACCACAGGGGACTCTTACTGTTTCAGCATCCATGGGTCAGGAATTAAGCAATGGCTTAGCTGGATGGTCCCGACGCAGGGTTTCTCATCATGTTTTAGTCGAGATGTCAGCAAAGGCTGCAGTCAAATGAAGACTTGACTAGAGCTGGGGAATTTGTTTCCCAGGTAACTCAACCTGGTGCTGGATGTTGGCGGAAGCCTCAATTTTATGCCAAATAGATCTCTCCCTAAAGTTGTGTGAGTGTCCTGGAGACATGGTGGCTGGCTTCTTCCAGAGCGAGCAATCCAAGAGAAAGCAAGATGGAATCCATGTCTTATGACCTAATCACGGAAGTTAGCCCCATTTCTACAATATTTTATTGGTCACACAGGCCACCAATGGGAGAAGTAACTGCACAAGACCAGAATTCCAGAGGTGAGGATCACTGGGGACTATTGAGGAGGCTGCCCTGGGGGCCACCGAGGAGGCTGCCCACCACACCTTCCTCTCAAACCTGACATAATGGTCCTCACATTTTACCACCAGCCCAAACAGCTTTCAAACTCCCCAGAACCCACATGCTGTGTCCTCCATGTTGGTGTTCTTCAGGCCTGCGAGATCTTTTCCTCCCTTATATTTGCCTGATGAAACTTCTCCCAGCTTGACTGAGGTATAGTCAACAAAAACTATATATATTTAAGGTACACAAGGTGATGTTTTGATATACTCATACATTGTGAAATGACTGCCACAATCAACCTAATTAACATATCTGTCACATCACATCGTGACCATTTTCATTTTTGTGTCTGCGGTAAGAGCTCTTAAGATCTACTACCTTGGGGCGCCTGGGTGGCTCAGTGGGTTAAAGCCTCTGCCTTCGGCTCAGGTCATGAACCCAGGGTTCTGGGATGGAGCCCCACATCGGGCTCTCTGCTCAGCGGGGAGCCTGCTTCCTCCTCTCTCTCTGCCTGCCTCTCTGCCTACTTGTGATCTCTGTCAAATAAATAAATAAAATCTTAAAAAAACAATCTACATCCTTAGCAGAGTTCAAGTGTACAGTAATAGAGTATTACTTCTACCTAGAGTCACCGTGCTGTACGTCAGACCTCCAGAACTTATTTGTCCTGTATTAACTGGAACATCCTAACCTTTGACCAACATCTGACAACCCAACCCCAGCCCTGGCAACCTCCGCTTTTATGATCTTGACATTTTTACATTCCTCATAAGTGAGATCCTGCAGCATGTGACTTTCTGTGTCTGGCTTATTTCACTTAGGATAACGTCCTCCAGGTTCACCCATGCTGTAGAAAATGGTAGGATTTCCTCCCTTTTTAAGGCTGAATAATATTCTGTTGTGTATATACATACATATGTCACATCTCCTTGACCCACTCATCTGTTAACAGACATTTCGGCTGTTTCTCTTGCGTGTTGAATGCTTATCATTCAAAATTGTGTGCCTAGATGCCTGGTAGGCGATAGGAACTCAATACACATAGAAGTAAAACCCGAGGAAGAGCTGGACCCTGTCTTCAGTTGAAGCGGTCCTGATAAGCTCCAAGGTCCTGCACCACACTGTCTGGAAACGTGCTGAGAGCCAGGAAGGAAAGAGTTCATGGTCCACCATTTTGGGGGGGGGGGTCCTCATTTTTTTCCTGAGAAACCACTAAATCATTTCATAAGAAGTAAACTCTCCTCCAAATTTATAAAAATCAATGCCAAAAAGAAGGAAGCCCGAGGACTTGATAATAGAAGTGTTAAGAGAAGGAATAGAGAGTGATGTCGGGTTTATTGGTTAGTTTACTGCCATAATAACGCAGCGTAAAAAACACAGAACCCAAGGAGCCTACGCCAATGAACATTCGCTTCTGGCCGGAGAGTCTGCAGATCGCCTGGAGCGGTTCTGCTCTAGTCCTCGTTGGCTGGAATGACTCTGCAGGTTGGCTGGTGCCGTTCTGCTCCCCATCTCTCATCCTGCCCCTGTGATGGGCGGGCTAGCAGGTGAGAGCAGAAACGCAAGACCACAAAATCTAGTGCACCAACGAGGCCGTTCCTGCTCCTGCGTGATCACTCCGCCCAAGCTAGTTCTGTGGCCCAACTCAGAGTCAAAAGGGCGGGAAATCTACTTCCCCCGTGGGGGTGGGAAGTCTACTGAATATAAGAGAACAGTCAGGGGGTCCAGAGAGGGATGAATTGGAACCAAAAGTTCAATCTTTCAAAGAAACAGCCACCATATTTTCAAGAGAAAAAAAATTTCTAGCTGTTCAAAGATTGTCTCCCAATCTAACCTTACAAGTCTACTTCGAAAATACTCTTCTTGGAGTGAAGATTTCAATTCTGCATAGATGCCAATGACTTTGATATTCCTAACAAATATATTATTTTATAATGCATATGCATTGGACCAGATTTATGATGTTCCTTTGTCCCCTTAAGGAAAGAACTGAGCTTCCTAAGGGCACTGGTGACACTGCTCGCTTTGGGGGTCACACGGGCAGGGTCCTAAAATGTGAAGTGTGATGAGGTTTTGTGAGGACTCAGAGCTGGCCTCAGAGCTCACTTGCCTTTCCAGAGCTCCCTTCTTCATGGCCATATCAGCTCTTAGCTGACTGTCAGCTAATTTCTAGTCAAGAGTCAGCTGAAAATGGCTAAACATGATAACTTTTGGGGGTGTGCTTGCATAGTAGTAGAATCTTGGAAGGCTAAGGAACTTTCAGGGATGAGTCTCCAATGATGGGGTATCAGGAAACCTGACAATCAAGCTAATGAGTCCTCCTCCAAAGTTAAAGGCATCTTCCAGATTGAAAGCATTTCCACACATTAAGTTGAACCCCACTGCCAATTTCATGTGATGGAGTCTACCACCTTATCTTACCCGCTCTTTACAGCAGTGTGCAGACATAGGCAGGAAAAGACAGAGAAAATGGCTTGCCCTAGATCGCATAGTAAATGGGAAGAGTGAGTCTAGAATCTAAGTCACCTGGTATTGTGTTTTTTTCCTTATGCAGATTGTGGCAGAAGCATTAATTAATTGAGAGCAAGAGAAAGAGAGAGAGAGAGAAGGAGAGAGAGAGCCGGCAGGGGTGGGAGAGGGACAAGAAGACACAGCCCTGAGTGTGGAGCTGGACAATGACGGGCTTGATCCCAGGATCCTGACCTGAGCTGAAATCAAGAATCAGAAGCTTGACCAACTGAGCCACCCAGAAGCCCCTGCAGAAGTTTCCAACACTCTTTACTGTGTGTCCAAGCCTGCCCCGTCCCGTTTCCCACCCCCATACACACTCCTTCTCTTTGCCTCATTTTTCCATTTTTTTGGTTCTTTATCTTCTCCATGGCCTGGCCCGTTCTTCTGACACATTAGTTACTGATCCCATCATCTTGAAAGAGGAGTGGGGTGTTTCCCCCCATAGAGCTACTGTTTAATTTGTCAGCCTCCTTTATCCTGAGCCCACTGTGATGGCTGGACTTTATAATAGACCTAGAGCTTTCTCTCCAGCCTCAGCCCCAAATACATTAAATAATTAACTTCCATCACTTTCCTGTGTGTGTCTTATCTCCTCATCATCCAAAATAGCTGATGGCATTTCCTCTGCATAAATAGAAAGCGGAAAGGTCAACTGGTGTTTATGAAATATGTACACACATATATATTTATATATGTATATATATTACAAAGCAGCAAACCAGCGGGGTTCTTTTATTGTCTCCTACCTGTGACAGTTTCATAACACCTTCTGCCTTCCTTAATCCTCCAGCCAGTTTCTACCCAGTGAACGACACTTTTGCAGTTTGGTTCGTGATTAATACCAACCCTGGAGTCATTCGAAATCCGGGCCGAGTCAGAATGAAGGAGAAAGTACTCTCCCAATAGTAATAATAAAAAGCGATTTTTTTTCCTTGTTACCTTCCATCTTGCACCACCGCCCTCACTCCCAGTGAAGCAAACAGTGGTTTTCTCCTGTTAATCTGGTTTTTTACTGGGGGGGGGGGGGGGGTCGTCAGTTTTTTGTAGTTCCAGCCACAGAGCCTAAAGGCTAGAGGAATGACCCTAACAACACGTTCTTAAATCCGGGGTTTTGTTTCCCCGGGCACATTCATCTGTTTGTGAAAGATGGAAGAGAATACTGGAAATATAGCTATTTCTTATTTTGACCCAGCAACGCACACAGGTATTCTGTTCTAATGTTATGAAAACCATTAGTAAGAAGATTCAGAAACTTTTATAACTTGCTACTGTTGTCCTCCTCTTCCGGATCCATTTCGAATCTGTTTGGTCAGAAAAGGATATGGAAGCTATGAGGAGCCCTTCCAGGGGCTGAGGGCTCTTCCCTGTCAGCACGATAGGAATGTCCTAGGCCTCCCGGGGCAAACCTGATCGTCAGTGTTCTCTCCTGGTAGGGGTCACAAGTTCTGGATTTGGGCTTGAACAACAGGCTCAAGGTCAGAATTCTGTGAAGTCTCAATTTCCACCCCCAGGAAGGAGTCCATTTTTGAGGCCCGTTTTTCCTGCCCCAGACATAGGGGCTGTGAGATCAGCAACACGACTATCACCTGCCGGCCAGGGATAAGGGCCTGACACACCTCTACCTCTCCACGGCGTACAGGAGTTGAGGGAAGGCAGGACAGTGATGTTCATGAGCCCTGGAGCACAGCAGAGTTTGTGGGTTCCCGTGGTTCCCTTGGCTGCTGGGCAGAGGTGGGAATGAGACATAGAGCACGTTGGCTGTGCTCCCTTGTCCTTGAATTGATGCCATCGAACTCCCAGAAGCCATGTTAGTCACACTTTGACCTTTTTCCTCCCAATCACTGCCTCTTCAGAATATTCACGGCAAGGCGTCTGAAGTCTTTGGGCCCTTCTTCCCGGTCCTCATACCACCTTCAAAGATGTTAGTGAGCTGAGTCAGGCCCCCAGCAGACCCAGTACTGCTCCCAACACAGGGAGGAGAGGCCACAGGAGGAAGGGTCTCAAACAGTGGTCTGAGGGGGGTTCTCACACCAGGAGCTTCAGCTTCTCCTGGGAACTTGTAAGAAACGCAAAGTCCCCATTTCCACCCAGACCTATTGAATCAGAAATGCTGGGGATGGGCCCTGAATTTGTCTTAACGAGCACTCCTGGTGATCCTGACATTCAAATGTGAGAAACACTAGTCTAAAAGGCACTGCCTCATGCCGGGGGCAGAGCACGGCCATAACGGGCCAGTAAGGACACTCTGCCTTAGTGTCCTCCATCGTTAGCGGAGGGCAGAAGGCTGACTGCTAGGTAACGTGTGTGTCAGGTTCACCAGATTGTTTTCTAAGAGAAGATAGGCTTTGGCCCCGTGCCTCCAGGGATGGGGGTGGGGGGGGTGAGCCTGGGTTGACAAAGTTTCTCTCCTTGACAGAACTTTAGACTGGCTCCTCTGAGCACTCGTTCAGCTGGGCATCCGCCTGGGGGGCCCTGTCTCCAGCCTGCTGAGTCCAGCGTAGCCAGAATCCTGCTAAGGCGGTTTAGTGAGAATCCACCACCTCAGCTCTAGGGTCACCCCAGCCTGTCTTCAGCAAGAGTCCTGTGAAGTCGGTTTGGCAACAGTCTCCCCTACTCTAGGTGTCTTCTCTTTGTAACTTGACATCCTCGAGCCCTGCTCTGCCCTGTCCCACCCTGGGGTATAAATCTCCAGCTTTGCGTGCTGTGTTTGGCGTTGAGCCCTGTCTCTCTCCCCTATTTTAATCATCCCGAATAAAGCCTTCTCGAGTTTTCTCACATGTGTCAGGATAGTTCTTTAACAGTATGTTTAAACGTGTGTTTGTTTGTTTGTTTTTTAAGATTTTATTTATTTGACAGAGATCACAAGCAGGCTGAGAGGCAGGCAGAGAGAAAGGGGGAAGCAGGCTCCCTGCTGAGCAGAGAGTGCGATGTGGGGCTCCATCCCAGGACCCTGGGATCATGACCTGAGCCGAAGGCAGAGGCTTAACCCACTGAGCCACCCAGGCGCCCCTAAACATGTGTATGTTTAAGCTCCTCGACCAAGTCTGATGTAGCTTCTTGGTTGAAAACCCACATGCCTAGGGTTAAGATTCCAGCGCGGGAATCAGATAGACCCCGGGGGGGTGACAGCTCAGCTCAGCTCTGGTAGCTGAATAAATAAGCAGTTCACTCAAACATGGGGGTAATCTCTCCTCTCTCTGTCTCTCTCATTGGTGAAGAGATCGAATGACAGAAGGCCCTTTAAACCGTAAGCACAGAGCACGGTACTGACACATAATAGGCACCAAATGAATCCAATGTGAGCTGCTCTCGGTAGTAATGACCACAGATGTGTTACATTCATCAACAAACTTCTAGATAAGGAAAAAATAAAAATAGGTGACTTATTTTGTAACCATGTAAAATATATTTACTAAGAATAAAAGTCTTCAGTACTCCATGAATGAGCTTGGAGAATAAATCAAAAAGAAGAGAATTGCTTTTTGGATTTTTAGCCCAGGTCCTTATACACATCTTGTTTGTTAGCCAGGGAAGGGCAAAAGTGCCCAAAACAGGTCACCTGAGATGAAGATTTGTGACTCCTGGTCGGCAGCTCAGTGTGTCAGAGGCCCGTGTTCGGCAACCTAAGGAGGGAGCAGTCTGACCATAGAGCACATGAGACTCGAGGCAGGAGGCACCAAGTCGGTCCTCCAAGTGGAGATGGTCCAGGGTAGATGGGTTCTTCCAGGCCATCTCAGGGGTGCTCCGTCCCATTGGAAGGGCTGAGGGCACACTCGAAAGAATGCTTTTCAGGAAGCCATACTTGGTCCCATAAGCTTTCCTCCGAGTATAGACCAACACTGACTGGCCCAGGACTCAGAGTAGAGGCAGATCGGTTTACGACTCTCTAAAGGACTCACGCTTCCTAACAAGGAACTGAAACTAAAGATGGTAGCCTCAGCGTTGTACCCATTTCCCATAATGAAGTCCCCTTTATGGGTTGAATGGATTTGTCGCCTTGACAAATGTTTTTGACAGCTGTTGGTGAGGGTTCTGGAGTGTGGGCCCTTTACCCACTGTGATTAGCAGCTGTTCTTCAAAGTACAGGAGCTGGTCAACTTCAAAACAGTCACTGGCACGAGGCACCACTTTTTCTAGAGCTGTCTGGATCTCGGCTTCACTGGCCTTCTGGCGCCTTGCTCTCTTGAGGTAGCTGTAGACCTTCTCAAACACTTCGGCTCCCAGCTTCTGCATGGCTGACCTGCCACGCAAGTTAGGAGACATAAAGAGGAGTTTTACACATTTGAGTCATCCACAAGAAATGTCTCTTTAAATCATTAATTACACAAATATTGCACCTTTGAGATCTGGGGAGAAAAGGAAAAAATAAGACATGATGGTTCTATCTTGAACGCTCAACAGTACTTAACAAATTCTTCCTGAATGTCTATTATGTGCCAGGTGCCTCCTAGGAGCTCTGAACACAGCATTAAGCAAGTGAGGTAAATTCCTGCCTTCATAGAGCTTACCTTTTATGGTAGAAAATAGAGAGATAACTTAAAAAAATATGTAGATAATAAAATGTCAGGCAGTGCTATGTGCAATGAAGAACAATAAAGCTGAAAGAGAGAGAGAGAGAGAGACTCCTCTGAGAGGAGGTGTCCTCTGGGCAAGAGACCCACATGAAGTGAGGCCAACAGTAGGGGGAGAAAATGGGGGCCCTGAGGCTAAATCACCTTGGAGAAATATCGAGAAGGCTAGTGTGGCTGGAGTTGGGAGAACGAGGGGGAAGAGGAGAGCTGGATATAAAGTCAGAAATAATGAGAACAATAAAAATAACAATGGGGGAAGAAGAGACAAAGGAAGGGAACGCACTTTTCTACACACTTAACCTTTACAACAGCTCTGTGAAGGAGGCATTTTTTAATTCCCTTGTTTTACAGATGGAGAAACTGAGGCTTGAAGGGGTGAGGTCATTTGGCCCGGCTCCCACGCAGGCCAACGTTGGTTTTCCTGTGCTCACCTCTGGCCCTTGTCCTCCTGCAGCCACAGCCTGTGTGTTGTTAGAATCAACAGTGGCCATACCTGGTGTGTTTCTGTTGCCTTTATTTTCCTTTACCTCCAGCAAGGGTCTCAAATGAAAGGCCTACAAGTACAGCTAGGCCCAGGGCATATTTTGTTTGATCAGCACTATGCTTTACTTTTTTTCTCTTTCTTTTTTTTTTTTTTTAATTGATTGATTGATTTTAGAGAGGAAGGGGCAGAGGGGGAGGGAGAGAGAGCCTTAAGCAGGCTCCCCACTAAGCACAGAGCCTGATGCGGGACTCGACCCCATGACCTTGAGTTCACCATCTGTGCCAAAACTAAGAGCCAGACCTTTAACTGACTGCGCCACCCAGGCGCCCCAGTGTGTTAGTTTCTTGAGCGTTTTGGTGTGGAAGTCTAGGCACAGCTCACACTCTCCCCTCTGCATTTCTTTACCGCCCCGAGCCCACCTTCCTCGCATGGTTTTAGAACAGGCTGCTTCTTGGATTTCACCTACCCACCTGCCTCAAGGGCATTCGAGTTTTGCGAATTTTGTTCTCCAGTTCAAAACTGTCATTTTTAATGCTCCACACTGTTCCACGGAATTTATGTGCCAACATTTACCGAGTCATTCCTCCACCTAGCATTTAACGTTCTTCCCCATAGCACTGAGCCAGCGTCCTCAGGAGCGCAGCTCTTTCATCCAGAGGAATATTTTCTGGCATCAAATTTCTGTGAGCAAGGCAAATTACATGAGTGTGTTCCCTCTGTGAAAACTCCTATGTGCCTTTGTGATTTCTGCATTTTTCTGTATATATGTTGAGTGGGATTAAAAGCTTTTTAAAAGTTGTGATAATGAAAGTATTGGGTTAAATACATAACTATTCTTAGGACTTTAACCTTAAGAAATGCTTCTTTATTCTTCATCAGTGACTTTGGTGAAAAGAAAAACCAGAGTTTGGAGGGTTTTATTTATTTATTTTGTTTTTAAAGCATTGCTTTAGACGATGTTGACACTAACACTGAAAGCATTCCTCACAGGTTCTGATTCGTGTTCTAAGCTTTTATTGTTCAGTACTATTCAGCACTGCCGTCTCTAGAACACAGGCATCCAGGTTAGGTACTCTGGCCGACAAAAAGATGAGTAAGTGATTTATCTTGCTCTAGTTCAGAAGCTAGAAATCATAATGTTAAGGTATATACATTTTCACATTTTAACTCACTTTTTAATGGTACTTTAGAGCTTACAAAATCCTTTTACATTCATTATCTCAAATGATCCCTGTGAACGAGGAAGTCACTGAACATTTATCTCTATTTGATGGATGAGAATAAGCAGGCTGACTTTCTCAGACTCACACAGCTAGCAGCCCTAAACTCGAACACAGGCCTTGTGCTGGGGAACTCGGCAGCCCTAGGGCTCTAGGCTGTCCAGCTCGAGCAGATTTCCCACCTGCCGCCTGGAGATTATCAGGACCGATCCCAGGACACCTCACATCCCTAGTCACCCCTCTCACCCCCAGAAACCCAAGCTTTCCTTCTGCTGATATTTAGCAAACCCTGTCACTTCCCCCATTCATGGATGACGTTAGTAACTTTCATGCTCTCTTTCTCGCACACCCTACTCCTGCCACCATCCTCCTGGTGTCAGTATTCTTGGTCTCTCTGACTTTGGGCTGTCTCATATCCAGTGATCATTTTCTTTGCCCTCCTCAGTTACACACCCATGATCATACCCTTGACCTCCTCAGCACCAATAACCACACCTCCTCTGGAATCTTCATCAAGCCTTATGCTCTATAACCATCCCTTTATTCTCTTCCTATTCTTCTACTTCATGGTCACCTGCAATCCTTCGGCCTATCGCCACGATGACAGTTGTCCCTTTGTGTCCTCATGTCCCCACATCCTGCTTTTCCTCAGTTACATTCCATGGTCCATTATTACAATCACAATCTTGCAGATTCCCTTGACTCTTCCACTCCCCTCTTCCTGGGTCAAACTCTTCTGACAAAGTTGTAATGGTTAAACCTGGACATCCATTTCCTTATGCCGGGCCCGAACAAGAGAACATTCCAGGAGAAAAACATGTAATTCGGCCAACAGGTCTCATTTAAATAATTAATGACAGCAATTCAAAACGGCACTCGTGGTCATGGTGCACTGTCCATGGTCCTCCTGGAGTTCTCTGGTCTGTTTATTTTCCCCTGCTCAAAGTAACTATTTCACACCTTCTTCGTTATTCATTATTCTCAAACTTGCTAAGCCCCATTCTCCTTCTCAGCTGATGACTTTACCTGATATCTCATTGAGAAACAAAAACAAACACGTAGAAATTCCCTGTTCTAAGTGCCCCACTACCCCACCTACTTGGCCTTCCCTCCATCTCTAGCAAAGGGCCCATCCGTGCTCCCATGAAAGACCATCCGCTCTCTCCCTGGGTGCTCTGGATCTCAGAATCTGTCACCAGCTCAGTGGCCCTCCCACCTGCAGCTGTTTCTACATCACCTGGAACATACAAATCAGAGGAGAATATGCCCTAGTGCCCTCTTTTCAACAAGAAGCTTCTCATGATCTCCACGTTCCCTCGGTTCACCTGCCTCCCCATCTAACACGTGGACCGCCATCACTAGCAGAGGTTCTCAAAAGTGTCACGTGGCTGCTGTTGCCACTTTCTGACTGCACACTCTCCTTCAATCCACTCCTCTTGGGCCTCGGTCCTCATTCCTTCCATAAACTACTCTTGCAATGACCTTCATGCGGCTGTTTCCTCTGGTCTCTTCTCTGCACTATCTTACTTGACATTCAACAGCTGGCTATTCTCTCCTTCAAACCCTTCCTTCTGTTGCTTTTGGTGATACCATCTTTGCCAGGAGCTTTCCCTATTATGCTCTCTGCTTCTTCTTAGCCTCTTCAGCTGGCTCTTCTTCCTCCTCATCTCGGCCTCTACATTTCAGAGTCTTTCATAAGACTTATAGGCTGAGGACTTCCTGTATGTCCACCCTGTCTTTCACCTGGAATTCCAGGCTTGTGAATGAACTGCCCACTTGATGTCACCAACTGGGTATCTAAAGGGTGTCTCATGCAACCTTGATATGGTGGGAAAAAAGAACTCTTAATAAACACAAAGTGCTATGAAATTTGAGAAAATCAAACACCCCATCGAGGAAGAGAAGGCACAATCTCACTTGGGCCCTAACAGCTGGAGGAAAGCCAGGCGGGAACACTGGGAAATCAGTGAGTCAGCTTGGCAGGTGAGGAGGGCATGTGACGCCGAGGGTGAGAACCAGATGAACGTAATGTTAAAGAAACCTTGGTATCCCGGCACCTGGTTGGCTTAGAGGGTTAAGTGTCAGACTCTTGATTTTGGCTCAGGTCACGATCACAGGGTTGTGGGATCTAGCCCCGCATTGGGTGCCGAGGTCAGCGGGGAGTCTGCTGGAAAGTCTTTCTCTCTCACCCTTTGCCCCTCCTCCCCCATGTGCACTGGCTCTCTCTCTCTCAGAGAAACAAACAAACAAACAAACTTGGAATCTGACTAGTAACGGCACTCATTGATGAGAAAAAAGCCCTAATATGTCCTCTGAAACCAGAATAACTAACAGTTTTTGAGCCTTCTTTGTGTGCCAGGCTCTATTCTGAGCATCTCCTCATATCATCCCATTAAATCCTATGGATAGGATATTGTTATTTCCAATCTAGGGTGAGGAAACTGAGCTACGAGAGGGGATTAAATAACTTGCCCGTTGCCACACAATTTTTTTTAAGCGGTGGAGCTGGGACATGAATTCCAGTAGTTTCACTCTAGGACTCACTTTTCATCACTACAGACTCAGACACTGGAGTGGAATCTTGGCTCTCCCTGTTGCTGGCCATGTGATCTTAGGCCAGTTGCTTAACCTCTGTGAGCCTTGAATTTTCGTATTTACATGGAGATTACACACACACACACATCCTAGCACAGTACCTGTCACCTACCAGGTGCTTGTCTGCCATTGCTTTATTGTTGCTTTCCCAATGCTGGATGATACCAGAGTCCCATCTCAGTGTAACTGGAAGCTTCAAGTAGTTTTGTAGTTCTCCCTCTGGTTAAGACACTATTTTAAATGGTTTTATCTTCTCTGAGTGAACTTAAAAAAAAAACCAACCCAAGAAAGCCAGTGGCAGGGTGGAAAGAAAAAACAAAAGTAATTTTGTAGAAATAATCATGAAAACCTATTTTAGCAGAAAGCATTAAGAGAACACATAGATTACTCTTCAGGCATAGTTTAAGGAAAGCTTGGAAACGATTTTACAGAATATAAGAAATCCCTGAACATTAAAAATGTATGAGCTGCTGTGGCAATAGAACGGTACAATGTATTTTCTCCTTAATACTGCAGTCTTAGTGATCATTTAGTGTTAACAAGCATTGGGAATCTTTATTAAGGATGATTTGCACCCCTTCTCTCCACATCTAATATTTCAAATGGCTGTCTCTGAACCTGGTAGGTGAAGATGGAACAGATCTCTCTACAAAGGAAGTCGATGCTCCGGTGACATATAGCACCCCCCGGGCCCCCCCCACCCCGCAATGGGACATGTGATTTTCAGGCCCCTATTTGTAAATGGTGCTTGCCTTCTGCTCTATCCTCCCTGGCAGCAGAATCTTGAGTGCAACTGTTGGCTGAAGACTCTGCTCAAGCTAACCTTTCTTGTAAGGATTATTTTTTTTGTGACCTCAACACACTCCATTGTTCATAACCGCAGTAAATGTAGATGGTCAAGTACTGACTAAAAAACAAAATCCAGCTTGTTTACAAGAGGTACACTTAAAACACAGGGCATTGAAAGGTTGAGAATAAGCAAATAAATTTTAAAAAGATATACCAGGCAAATACCCAAAAGAAAGCTTGAGATAACTGCATTAACATGAAACAAAGTAGATTTTAAGAAAAAAAAAATAGCATTATTACAATAAAGATTGCCACTCAGTAATGAAAACAGTTTGAATCACCAGGAAGAAATAAAAATTCTAAACTAGTAGGCATCTAATAAAGTAGAATCCAAATACATAAAGCACTATGGGGAGAAATTGACAGAAATGTCCCCATAGCATAGGATTTCAATACACCTTGCTCAGTTACTGATAGGTGAAGCAGTTGAAAAATCAGTAGTGACACAGAAAATATGAATATACTTAAATAAGCTTAACTTGAGAAACATATATAGAACCCTCTCCCTCCCTGACAATTAGAAACCCTCATTCTTTCCAGACTTTCATAACATTTACAAAAACTAACCATATACTATACGGCAACTCAAGCCTCAACACATTTCAAATAATTGATTTTATACAAAATCTAGTTATCTGATTACAATACAACTGATAGAAATCTGTAACAAAGATATGGATAAAATAGTACCATGTCTGTAAATTTATTTATTCTAAATAAATTATGGGTCAATGAAAAAATCAAGCATGCTATAAGCAAACTCATTTGAAGCCAAAAGAAAAGTGATAGGTACTCTAGCATTGTAATATTTCAGTGTAAATTTATTCTGACACTTGGAAAACATGCTATAATATTTCTGCAATGACACATCTGAGTATTTTAGAAATCATAAAATAGAAAATTCTATTTAAGGGGACTCTTGCTATTATCCAAGGTTTGAGAAGAGAGGGGGTGCTCCTTATGCAGTTCCCATTAAGGAGGAGGTTATAAGTTTGCTTTTTCTAAAGGAGGGATGGAATGAGAGATGGGGGGCAGGAACCACCCCTTTAGGTAGGTGGGCATGTCAAATAAAAAGAACTTAAATTTTCAAATGAAAAGCACTGTATTTTCATTCTTTTTCATCTATTTCTTCCTATGCTCCTTTTTATCAACTTTATTCTCATATTCAAAGTCCTTTAAGTATTTAAGGGATCCTGAAGATCATCTTAGTCCAGACACCTCATCTATAGGCCTGTGCTCTTCGGGCTGGACCACCGTCCTGCTCAGGTGCAGGAGAGTTGGAGGAAGCCTCCCTAGGGTCCTGAAGAAGCTCCAGCTGCCTGAAGCCAACCCCCAACTTGTGTTTGGCTGATTTTCCAGCTAAAAAAATTCCATTAAACCACAAGAGAGTATTGTCTCTCCTGACTGTTTCCTCTAAACTCAATCTCTTATCCTCCAAATTCCCTCACTTACTTTCTCTTATGTTTACTTTTAACTTGCAAACAATATATTTTATCACATCTATTTACCCATCAATATTGATTGCTCTCTGTGCCCTCTAATTATCTATCTCTCTTAGGGACTTTGAAGAAGATGTCAAACAAAAATGTCCTCACCTTTTTTTGGTTAGTTTGTTTGTTTTATTTTTTAAAGGTTATTTAATTTTTAGTAATCTCTACACCCTGTGTTGGGCTTGAATTCACAACCCCAAGATCAAGGATCACACACTCTATGGACCAAGACAGCCAGGACCCCCCTGTCTTCATGTTGTAAATATTAATTTAATTTTGCAACAATCTCACAGAGGAAAGTTACAAGTATAATAATAATTCTTTTTCTCCCTTTTGAAAATAAGCTGCTAACCTGATACCCCTTCCCTTCCATACTTGGTGTGTATTTTCTACAAATGAAGACACTTTTCCACATAACTACAGAATGGCTACCAAGATCAGGAAATTAATGTTGATACATTACTGTCATCTAATAATCTAATCCATTCAAGTTTCCCAAATTGTCTAATAATGCTCCTTATAATAAAAGGATCCAGGTCAAAATAATCATGTGCTGTATTTAGTTGTTGTGTCTCCTTAGTTTTCTTCAATGACCTTGACACATTTAAAGGTTTGAAGGAAGTTGCTTTGTAGACTGTCCCTCAATTTGTGTTGCCCTTGCCTAAGGGAGTTACCAGCTCCCACCCTCTAGCTCTCTCTCCTTTTGTGTATTAGCTGAAAGATAGGAGTAGAGCCTTCCGTTATCTTGGGACATTATCAGAGCACTCTAGCTATACCAGTTCAAGAATTTCCTTCCTTCTCTTGGATCTAAAAGATGCCTTGGTAGTAACAGTATCTTGTTGTTTTCAGGTGCCTAGTTCTTGATTCTTCTCTACAGCTTTGTCCCCTGTATATTGTAAGAAATGGGGTGTCCTCATAAGGAAAGGAAGCAGCTTGTGAGGTAAGTTTCCGGAGGCTCAAGAAAGAATGCTCTGAGTGTGCTGCTCACTTGGTATCTCCACTTGACCAATAGGTAGAAATCTCATGCCCAGTTGCATTTCTGAGCTTCCTCCCCAAATATCCTAATGCTGCAGCCTTCTCCATTTCTGTCCATATTAGCTCCTCCCTTCCAGTTGCTCTGGCCAAAAATCTTTGAGTCATCCTGATTCCTCTCTTTCTCTCTTATTCCAATAGTCCAGTGTCTCTCATAACCAGACCAGTTAATAAATCCTATCAGCTCCTTTTTCAACCTGTATGCAGGAGGCAGACTTTGGTCATTTCCGTCATCTCCACCACTACCTCCCTGGTCTAAGCCACCACATGCTCTCACCTGATTGCTACAGTGGCCTCTCAGGTGGTCTTCCACTTCTACCCTCCCTCCCCCATAGACTGTTATCAATTCAGCAGCCAGAGTAAGTCAAATCCCTTTACTCCCCTGCTCAAAACCCTGTCTGGGGCTCCCCATCTCACTCAGAGTGAAGTCAATGTCCTTCCGGTGGTCTAAAATATCCTGAACCATCTTACCACCATGCTTTCCAAATTCATCTCCTCCGTCTTCCCCCTCCCTCCCTCCATTCCTGTTACACTGGCCCCTCGCTCTTCCTTGAATACCCCAGGCACATTCTACCTCATGGCCTTCGCACCTGCTGTTCCTTCTGATGGGAAAGCTCTTTCTCCAGACATCCCTCTCTCTCTCCTTCCTCTCCTCCAGGTCTGTGCCCTCATGTGGTCTTTTCAGAAAGACTACCTGGACTACCCTCTTTAAAACTGTAACTTTTACTCCCATTCTCCACTGCCTATGCTCTTTCCCTGCTTTGTACTGTCTTAGCACTTGATACTCTCCAGCACACTCTGTTCTTCCATAATATTTTATAACCTGTCAGTCACTCCACTACAGAATATAGGGTCCATAGGGCATGGATTGTTTTCACCTTTCTTATTCACTGATCTCATGACCTAGAACAATGCCTGGCATATAGTAAGTACATAATAAATACATGTTGGACAAATGAATAGATACCCTGAAAGCCACATAGAAAAGGAATATGGTGATATCATACAACTTTAATTAAAAATATATGCATCTCTAGGATTTATTCTAAGAATTAGCACATAGTGAAACTGTAACCTAATTTTGCAGAATATAAGATCACTTTTGTGATTTTTAGTTGTTGGTTTTCAAGACGAGCTCCAATTAGGTGCAGCTTTCAGCATTATTATACTTTCCTCCCGATTTCAAACGGATTGTCTTTAAGGGGCCTATCCGATCAACCTTGGATAAAAATGATCTCATATTTCTGAGTGGGAAAACATAAGCCTTACTTTTAAAAAGTCCTGCGTGGAGAGGACCATGCTTCACGCTTGACAATGGGGCCATGTGGAAAGCAACAGAAATCTGTGCACAGCTGCCGGAAGCCCCGTTGCCCCACGGCACGTGGGAGGCCTCAGAGGAGAGCTCCAGAGGCCCCCAGCCCCTCCGAGGGGGGGGCAGCCACGGCAGTGCTGTTCAACAGATGTCACCGTCTGCCATGCAAGTTAAATAAGGCAGAGAGCAGCCGCTGAGGGGATGTTAGCCTCCTGCTCCAAAGAGCATTCTAGCTGAACAGTGGAAAATGTTTAACACGTTCCCCCTTCCCCCCTCCCGGAAAAACAACAAACAATGTCTCTTTGGGGATAGAGAAAAGGAAAGTTTCCACCAGCTCTGATAGGTCATCAAGGGCACCCTCATCCCTTACCCCCTTACACGAACAGGAAGGAGTGTGTCTCATCTTTCCCTTTCCTTGGAGCTTATTTGCCTTGCAGACTGTTTTCTCTGCCCCGTAGAAGCTCCCCAATAATGGCTACATTCATATTTTTATTTTCAGATTAATTAACCACTTGATAAGCAAAAACTAAAAGCAAAGGACTCTGTTGGCTTTCAGGTCTGCTCCCTAATGACGCCAGAAGCCTTGGGGACAGAGCAGCTTTCTTAGTCAGTCTGGCAGCCAGTGTGGGCCTGACCCCAGATCACACTAAGTTGCTTCATCAGCACATTTTTAATGAGCTCCTAGTACAGGCCAAGTGCTGGGAATGCTGCCAGAACCTTGTAACCTCATGGAACTCAGCTTTTAGTGGGAAGAAGGCAGACAGTAAACAAGTAAACAGGGTAGTTTCAGATTTTTGCCAATGCTGCAAATAAAATGAAATGGCGATGGAAGAGAGAGCAGGCTATCCAGAAGAGGGTTGGGACACCTGGCAAGGGTTGGGGGAGAAGATGTTTGGTTCCAGCCCTCTTTTGCCCACCAGGCCCTGTCCTGTGGGTGGCTCTGTGTGATGGTTGACCAAGAAGAGGAGACATGTGTGGGGATGCAGCAAGAGTATTGATGGAGGCCCATGCATGTCTAAATGATTAAAAGTTATGAACCAAGCTAACAAACTGTTAATAAGATATGATCTCCCTCGGGGCACCTGGATGGCTCAGTCGGTTAAGCGTCTGCCTCTGGCTCATGTCATGGTGTCATGATCCAAGGGACCTGGGATGGAGTCCTGGATCAGGCCCCCTGCTAAGTGGGGTGCCTGCTTCTCCCTCTCGCTCTGCCTCTCCCCCAGCTACTGCAGACACTCTTTCTCTCTTTGTCTCTCAAATAAATTTTTTAAAAAATCTTAAAAAAAAACCATGATCTACCTTTTACATTGATATGATATACATTTTACATTGATGTTTTGACTTTATAAAGACCTGGAAGGCCAGGTCTGCATTCAGTACTCTCACACTCCTCAGAGTTCTGTGTTGGAATAGGGCAGAGCAGGGTGAGTCAGCCTCTGGACATTTATCCCTGGTTATTGGCCCGTTCCCCTCTCCTCTAGCCTGGCTGTTTCCCACCATGAGGGGTTTTTACAAACACATTTGATACCCCAGCCCCTATGTCCAAGGTTCACTCATGCTTTCTGCAAATAGTTTCCCAGTGGTCCCCCTCAGGATTAGGGGTGTGAGAACCGGCAGCCCAGACCACCCATGGGAGGAGAGACCTGAAGCAGAGGCCCACAGACTCTGGAAATGGGTTTGGGGCCCTCTGAGGAAAGAACTGCAAGGCCCTAGATAACTAGGGCATGGTCTAGAAGAGGATACACAGGCTCTGAGTGTGCAAGTACCCTTGGCCCCTTGGATTTGTTGCTTCATGAGGAGGGGTATGGCTGGAGGTTGACCAAAGTGGCATGGTCCGTAGCACAGGCCCAGCATCCCGCATTGGCCAGGGGCTGGGAGGTACTGCAGGAGGGAGGCTGCTTTGCTGATGTAATTAAGAAAGACCTCTCTGAGGGGTAGGAGTAGGAATGACACTTGAATGGAGACTTGAACAGTAAAGATGAGTCATCCCTGCCAGGATGTGGGACAGGAGCACTCCCAACTGACAGAAGAGGGCATGACCAGGCACTCTAAGCCCTGTAAGGAAGAAAACTGAGGTGGTTGGGGCCTAATTTGGAGGAATAGAGGACAGGAGACAAAGCAGATGGTTAAGCAGGAGCAGGGACCCGGGAAGCTGAGGTAAGTAAGGAGTCCTCGATCCTGGATGCAAAGAGAAGCCACTGATCCTTTACAATGGCATCAACATGGATACTTTATAACAAGAAAATACAACCCAGGGAGGGATAGAATGATTTAAAAATCAGAACTTGGAATTTCTGAAAAGCCCTGTAAGGTACCAAGGAGTTCATCTAATCGAACACTTTAGATATATGAGACAAATAGACAAATGAGAAAGATTTACTATGATAAGGACAGAGGATCCTCTACTGGGCCTCCACTGGGATGGCCATACATATGAAGTAAATACAGAATAAGTAAGTCCCCTTGCTTTTTGTTCTATTCACTAAGCACCCCCTAAAAAATGTACCGTGAAATACTGGCCACTTAAGTCCTTCCTGGCTGAATCACTGTGCTTCCCTTAATCAATTCAAACCACATTTTTTTATTTTTCAAAAGTCATTTTCACCCCAGCTTTGCTGAAGTAGAAGCAAAGATCTGAAAATAAATTTCCTATCCAAACACAATAAGAATAATTGGATTTGCAAAGGAAAATGAAGATAAATCACAAAGGAAAAGCAATTACAGCCTTAATATGTTTGGAAGGGTTTGTCAGGGCAAGGATGTGAGAAACTATGAGTTTCCTGGGAGAAGAGTAAATTCCAAAAGCTGCCTGTCATTTGGTGAGGTTCCCCAAAGGCTTCCCCCTTGACCAAACTTTAGCCAGTCCTCACTCTTGATATCTAACCCAGTTCCTATTAGTAACTTTCCATCCACTGATCTCCCCCAACTCCCCACTGTCCATAAATCTTCTGTTCCTGTGGTATTGGGAGCTGAGTTCAAGCTCTCTTCCCTATTGCAACAGTCTTTTTTTAAAAAAAGATTTCATTTATTTATTTGAGAGAGAGCGAGAGCACCAGTGGGGATGAGGGAGGGGGAAGAGGGAGAGGGACAAGCAGATGCCCAGCTGAGCAGGGAGCTGGACAACCAGGGCTGATCCCAGGACCCTGAGATCATGACCTGAGCCAAAGGCAGATGCTTAACTGATTGAGCTCCCTGTTGCTACAGTCTTGAAAAATCTTCCTTGCCTGTTTAATTCTATTGGGTGCAATTTTCCTTGGACACAGTTAGCTCTCAATGCCAGACTATCACTGGGTATCACATTACAAACTATCCGTATTTGGAAGGGTTACATCTTGGTTAACCTGAGACAGTCTCAGCACTTGCCTGACACAGAAGATCACCAGCAGCGCCCATTCCATTGTCAGAAGTGTCCTGGTTTGGACAATTATATGGTTACCCACACATAGTGTGAAATTTACTTGGCTAAACTGTCATCGAAGTCCCCAGTGACAAGACGACCTGCAGGCCTTTACACATGGCATTGCAGCAATTCCAATGCATAGGAGAATAGACTCATGAAATGAGAACACTCCTTTCTAGTCTTGACTCTTAAAGCATTGTTACATTAAATTTGTGTCATTTTATGTCCAAATCAAAATGTTTCTCCATAAATAAAAAATGACGATTTTTATTATTTTGTCTCTCCAACATGTCCATATGTTGCCTTTATTATACCTCTCCCTCAAGGACTACAGAGGGGTCTTATCACAGCACACTTACCGGAAGAGTGACATGAATTCCAGAGCAAGGGGGAGGCAGGGAGGAGGCCTAGAGACAGAGAGAGACCAGGAAGGCCAATGTGGTGCAGGCCTTAGGAAAAACAACTGATATTGGGGAATCAATACCTCATTCTCTGGTGAATTGCATTGAAAGACTGAAATGAGTTTCAAAGTAATAATCGAAGCTGGCAGCTGCTCTTGACAGGCTGGGACAAATGAAAATTGAGAGGGGCTTTCACATGCTGTGGGGAGCAGGCAGGACAGGCAGGAACCCCCTTAAAGCCTTTCACTTGAAAACACTGGGTTTTTTAATTGTCTCCTGTCCTGAAGCCAAAGGAGAAGATCCCTCATTAAGGTGAGGTTTGCCGAGTAGTTTTGAAAATGGCTTTTGTAGCTACTTCCACTTGTCTGAGAGTATCTGCGAGAAGCCCTTATCCTGCAGAGCTTCCCCGAGTCCAGTGGGATGGGAGAGAAATGCAAACTCAGCAGGCTTTCTGGCACCGGCTTTCAGGCACAGGCAAGGTGTGGAGTGGAGGGGGAAGGGTTGGATCAGATCATCTCCAAATTAGAAGATCTTTATATTACTGGGAGAGTCTGCCTCCAGGAACTCACAGCCTGGCTTTGTTAATCCCATTTTACAGGTAGAAGAGTTGAATGAGGGAAAAGCAAGGTCACTGAAGGGGAGCTGAGTTTCCTATCTTCAGGGCTCAGTATGTCACCTGAAGGATGAGCTGTTGATTTAAAAGAAAAAGGAACAAGGCCATAGGAAGGATGCTCTACTGAAACCTGGGTGCCCAAAACATGGTCCAGCCTCCAGCATCACATCAAAGGACAGCTGGTTAGAAATGCAGGATCTTGGGGCACCTGGGTTGCTTAGTCAGTTGAGCAGCTGCCTTTGGCTCAGGCCATGATCCCAGGGATGGAGCCCTACATCGGGCTCCCTGCTCAGCAGGGAGCCTGCCTCTCCCTTTCCCTCTGCCTGCTGCTCTGCCTACCAGTACTCTCCATCTCTCTGTCACATAAATAAATAAAATCTTTAAAGAAAAAAAAAAAAAAAAAGAAATGCAGGATCTCAGATGCCACCCAAGACCTGCTTTATCAGGATCTTCATTTAACAAGACCCCGAATGGGTCCAAAACCTTTGGGGTGCAAAAGTGGTCCTAAGAGGGAATAGCAATAGACGTCTACCACAAGCAGCAAAATAAATAAATAAATAAATAAATAAATATTTTTAAAAAAAATCTCAAATAAACAACCTAACCTTACACCTAGATGAGCTAGAATAAGAACACATAAAACCCCAAATCAGCAGAAGGAAGGAAATAATAAAGACTAGAGAAGAAATAAATGATATGAAACTAAAAAACAACAAAGACAGTAGAACAGATTAATGAAACCTGGAGCTGGTTCTTTGAAAAGATCAACAAAACTGACTACAGGCCATTATCTCTAATGAACATAGATGCAAAAATCCTCAACAAAATAATAGCAAACTGAATGCAACAATACATTAAAAAAATCATTTACCACTAACAAGTAGGATTTATTCCTGGAATGCAAGGGTGGTTCAATATTTGCAAATCAATCAACAGGATACATCTCATCAATAAGAGAAAGGGTAAAAACCATATGATCATTTCAATAGATGCAGAAGAAACATCTGACAAGGTACAACAACCATTCATGATAAAAACCCTCAACAAAGTAGGGTTAAGAGGGAACTTACTTCAACATAATAAAGGGCATCTATGAAAAACCCACAGTTAACATCATATTCAATGATGAAAAACAGAACTTTTCCTCTAAGGTCAGGAACAAGACAAGGATGTCTACTCTCGCCACTTTTATTCAACATAGTACTAGAAGTCCTAGCAATCAGACAACAAGAAGAAATAAAAAGCTTCCAAACTGGTAAGGAAGAAGTAAAACTTTCACCATTTGCAGAAGCTATACTATACATAGAAAACCCTAAAGTTTGTATATATAAACTATATACATATATAAAATTATATATAGATAAAATCAATATAATATATGTATAACCAACATACAGAAATCTGTTGCATTTCTATACAGGAATAATGAAGCAACAAAAAGAGAACTTAAGAAAACAATTCCATTTGCTATTGCACCAAAACTAGTATGATACCTAAGAATAAACCTAACCAAAGAGGTGAAAGACCTGTATTCCGAAAAACTCTAAAACACTGATGGAAGAAATTGAAGACGACACAAAGAAATGGAAAGATATTCCATGCTTGTGGGTTGGAAGAACAAATATTGTTAAAATGTCCATCTGTCCAAAGCTATCTACAGATTTAAAGCAATCCTATCAAAATACCAACAGCATTTTTCACAGAACTAGAAAAAACAATCCCAAAGTTTGTATGGAATCACACAAGACCCTGAATAGTGAAAGCAATCTTGAAAAAGAAAATTAAAGCTGGAGGTATCACAATTCCAGACTTCAAGTTACATTACAAAGCTGTAGAAATAATAATAATAAGAAAAAGTATGGTACTGACACAGACACATAGATCAATAGAACAGAATAGAAAGCCTGGAAATAAAGCCACAGTTATATGGTCAATTAATCTTCAATAAAGAAGGAAAGAATATACAATGGAAAAAAGATAGTCTTTTCAACAAATGTTGTTGGGAAAACTGGACACTACATGCAGAAGAATGAAGCTGGACCACTTTCTTACACAAAAATAAACTCAAAATGGATCAAGGACCTAAATGTGAGACCTAAAATCATAAAAATCCTGGCAGATAGCACAAGCAGTAATTTTTCTGACATTGGCCCAAGCAACATTTATTCTAGGTATGTCTCCTGAGGCAAGGGAAATAAAAGTAAAATAAACTATTGGGAATACATCAAAATAAGAAACTTCTGCCGAAGGAACAATCGACAACACTAAAAGGCAACCTATGAAATAGAAGCCATTTGCAAATAACATATCCAATAAAGGGTTAGTGTTCAAAATATATGAAGAACTTATACAACTCAACACCCTAAATACAAATAATCCAATTAAAAAAATGGACAGAAGACATGAACTGACATTTCTCTAAAGAAGACATCCAGATGGCCAACAGACACATGAAAAGATGCTCAACATCACTCATCATCAGGGAAATGCAAATCAAAATTACAATGAGATATCATCTCATACCTGTCAGAATGGCTACAATCGAAACCTCAAGAGAAGCACCTGGGTGGCTCAGTTGGTTAAGCATCCCACTCTCAATTTCATCTCAGGTCATGATCTGAGGATTCTGGGATCAAGCACCACACCAGGCTCCATGCTGAGTATGGAGCTTACTTAAGATTTTCTCTCCCTTTCCCTCTGCCCCCAACCCCCGCTCGTACACATGTTCTCTCTCTCTCTCTCTCTGAAACACACACATACACACACAACAGGTATTGGTGAGGAGGTAGAGAAAGGGGAAGCTTCTTGCACTGTTGGTGGGAATGCAAACTGCTGCAGCCACTGTGGAGAACAGTATAGAGGTTCCTCAAAACATTGAACAATAGAACTACCCTGTGATCCAGTAATTGCACAACTGGGTATTTATCCAAAAATACAAAAACACTAATTTGAAGGGATACATGCACCCCTATGTTTATTGCAGCATTTTTTACAATAGCCAAATTATGGAAGAAGCTCAAGTATCCATCGATAGATGACTGGAGAAAGAAGATGTATGTAAATATGGAATATTACTCAGCCATAAAAAGAATGAAATTTTGCCATTTGTAATACCATGGATGGATCAAGAGAGTATAATGCTAAACAAAATAAGTCAGTCAGAAAAGACAAATACCACATGACTTCAGTCGTACGTGGAATTCAAGAAACAACAACAACAAAAAATGAGCAGAGGAAAAAAAAAAAGAGGGAGAGACAAACCAAGAAACAGACTTTTTAAAAAAGTTTTTATTTAAGTAACCTCTACACCCAACATGGCACTCAGACTCATGACCCCAAGATCAAGAGTCACGTGCTCTTCTGAGCCAGGCTCCCCAAGAAACAGACTTAATGACAGAAAACAAACTGGTGGTTACCAGAGGGGAGGAGGGGTTGGACAATGGGTGAAATAGGTGATGGGGATTAAAGAGTGCATTCATCATGGAGACAAAAAAAAGAAAGACAGAAAGATCACAGTTCTTTCACATATTCATTCACACTAGTCAAAGTCAAGAATTTCTAAGGACCAGTTTAGACACTTGATAACGAACAGCAGTTCCCGAATCAACAAAACAAAAACAAAAACAAACAAAAAAGCCAAAAATATGACCCCAAGTGATTCATATGCACTTCAGAGTCTGAGAAACCCTGGCTGGAGCTCTGGATCATACTTTGAATAGCAAGATTCTGAAAAGCTTTTAAAGCTATGAATTTGCTTTTGACAGGGAATTCTGATGCTTTTATGCAGTCAGGCCAGCTTACCAAGCTCTGGGGCATCATTTCACATACCAGCATCCTCTACAGCATTACTAAATTTACTTTTTACAATATGAGTTTTAAAACTGATAAGAGGAGTAGAAAAGGGACCTCCATCAATTTCAGGCTGAAGCACTGTTTCTCTCTCACCCCTCTTCTCTTTCATTCTCCCTGGATATCTGGTGCATGGATTTGCATCAGTGGTGATCTTGGACTCATCACACACTCTCAGCATCCTGTTGGTTTTATTTTTTTTTTAAGATTTTATTTATTTATTTGACAGAGAGAGAGAGATCACAAGTAGGCAGAGAGGCAGACAGAGAGAGAGGAGGAAGCAGGCTCCCTGCTGAGCAGAGAGCCCGATGCAGGGCTTGATCCCAGGACCCTGGGATTATGACCCGAGCAGAAGACAGAGGCTTTAACCCACTGAGCCACCCAGGTGCCCCATCTTGTTGGTTTTAAAAGGAGGACACCAGCCTTGCTCAGGTTGGAGATTATGAATTACAACTTGTTTTGTGGTTTGCCGGGTTTCCTTGCCCATATTTGTTCCTAACTCCTAATTCTGCATCAGCTAGAAGCTAGAAGTCTCTTTTTAATAAGCAGAAAATCTTTTCCCCTCCATCTCAGGAAATACTGTATTTTAATTTTATCTTACTGATGATCTGACTGGAAAGTGACAATCAAGCATAAACCCATGTTAATAATTGTTCTCTTCTTTGTTTCTGGGCCTGAAATCGCAGAGATCACGTCATGTGAAAAAAAAGTTTCAATTAGTTCTACTACATGGGTAGTCTTGGGATACACTTGGGAAGAAACAGGAAGAATTAAATTGCAAGTTTTTGTTGAACCATTTGACATTACCACTCTCACAGGTTAAATAATAGTGAAATACTGGCAATTTCATTTAATCAACCTAATTAGAATGTTTCAATTTAGAATTTCCTGCCCTAAGGAATATTAAGTGAGTGGTAAGTGCTATTTGCAGAGGCTGGATTGTTTAATTTCCTTGGAGATTTTTTTTTGGAGGTTGGGACAAATTCTCTGAAGACTAGATAATCATTTCTCTATTCTAAGCAGCCAGAGAGAAAGGGGGTGGTAGAAGGTCAGGTTTGGTTATGGATTCAGGATGAAAGTATACATCCTCGAAGGGGGCTTATCAACTTCCAGATCTGTGAAATATATAAATGGTGCCAGACATTGACACCACAAACTAGGATAGGTTTCTTATCTACGTCCTTGTTACAGTCAGGTACAGTTAATACTTGAACTCTGACCAGAGCAAGAAGACATTTTTCCTTAGCACCAGTTAATGTCACTCTTTAGTTGGATGTGGGAGAGGAAGAGTCAAAGGGATATATAAGAATCTAGTCTCTCTCTTGGTTAATTGTAACAATTTTACCGTGGTCGTGCTGTGTTCCATGGTACCCTAAGCATGTTCTATGAGAGCCCGAATCACATCAGCGTGTAATTAAGTGTTTAAGTGTGCTGGCCCAGGATCACACTTTAAGTAGCAAGGTAGGAATCATGTACCATTTGTAACGGTGTGTGTAGTGCTTTTAAGAGAACTTGGCATACAGTAGGCATTAACAACTGTTTTATCTCAAATTTTGAAATTTGTTGAATAAATGATGACTTTTAATAACCAATCACATGCAAAAATTGAAGACATTACATTAAAAATCTTTGTGGACTGGGGCACCTAGGTGGTTCACTTGGTTAAGAGTCCTGACTCTTGATTTTGGTTCAGGTCATGATGTCAGGGTCAAAGGATCGAGCCCTGCGTCCAGCTACTCGTTCAGTGGGGAGTCTGCTGGAGATTCTCTCTCTCTCCCTCCTGGCCCTCTCTAAATTAAATAAATAATCTTAAAAATCAACCAATCATTGTGGATCATAAGAAACAATTTGGCAATAAATATCAAGGTCACATTTTATGAACCAGTAATTATAAGATGTTTATCTTAGGAAAGATAAATCGTTTGAAATGTTTGAAAACACCACTAGGTAAAAAAATATTTACGTCAATAGTATATATGAGTTGAAAATAACTGAAAACAACCTAAAAACCCTGGAATAAGACATTATTTTATAGAGAAATTAATGATATTTTTTAGAACATTTAATATTTATGACCTTGGAAAATGCTCAAAAAAGGTGAGGGAGAAAAACCATGACACCAATATCCTGCCCCCCCCCTTTTAACCTAGCATTACATCACAAAAATGCCCAAGTTATTCAAAATTCTGCCCAAATAGTATTTATAATAGCTGTAGAATATGTCATTGGATGTCAATAGAATAAGTTATTAACTTTCTATGTGTGTTTTATGAACACACACACACATACACACACACTAAAAAATAACACACAGATGGGTTCATATCATCACTGCTGCTCTGCATCTCTTCTCAATTAATAATATAATCTGGAGAGCTCATCACATAAGCACACACAGGTCTTCCTTAATTCTTTTTATTTCAATGCCAGGATAGTATTCCACTGCAGAGATATATGCTGATTTTTCAAAATAGCTCTTATTGATACCTTTAAGCTCTTTACAGCTTTTTGCTATTAAAACACCGCTGCGGGGCGCCTGGGTGGCTCAGTGGGTTAAAGCCTCTGCCTTCGGCTCAGGTCATGATCCCAGGGTCCTGGTATTGAGCCCCACATCGGGTTCTGTGCTCAGTGGGGAGCCTGCTTCCCCCCTCTCTCTGCCTGTCTCTCTACCTACTTGTGATCTCTGTCAAATAAATAAATAAATAAATAAATAAAATCTTTTAATAAAACAGAAAAACAACAAAAACAACAACAAAAAACCCAAAACACCACTGCAGCAGACACCCATGTTGATTTTTGTGCATTTATACAAGTATTTTTGTAGGACAAATTCTAAAATCGCTAGATCAAAGAATGTCCATTTAAAAAATTTGAATAGACATTGCCAAATTGCCTTCCAAATTATTGCACCAATTAACATTCCCTTCAACAGTGCATGGAAGTAACTGCTTCATTTTATTTTTTTTAAAGATTTTATTTATTTATTTATTTGACAGACAGAGATCACAAGTAGGCAGAGAGGCAGGCAAAGAGAGAGGGAGGGAAGCAGGCTCCCTGCTGAGCAGAGAGCCCGACGTGGGACTCGATCCCAGGACCCTAGGATCATGACCTGAGCCGAAAGCAGAGGCTTTAACCCACTGAGCCACCCAGGTGCCCAACTGGTTCATTTTAAAATGGAAACAGTAAATAGGACACAGTTGACCCTTGAACAACACAGGTTTGAATGGGTTAGTGTGGGTCCCCTTACATGCAGATATTTTACAGTACAGTACTGCAAATGTATTTTCTCTTCCTTGTGATTTTTTTAAAAAATTTTATTTAGATTCAATTAGCCAATACATAGTACATCATTAGCTTTTGATGCAGTGTTCAATGATTCATTAGTTGCATATAACACCCAGTGCTCATCCTTGTGATTTTCTTAACATTTTCTTTTCTCTGCTTACATTCTTGTAAGAATACTATATAGTACAGCATACACAAGGTGTGTTAATCAACTGTTGATGGTATTGGTAGGGTTTCACACGAAAGGTAGGCTATTCGCAGTTAACTTCTGGGGAGTCAACAGTTATATAAGGATTTTTCACTGTGTGGTGGGTTGGCACTCGGACCCCCACAATTGTTCAAAGGTCATCTGTATTCCTGGGTTTGTGTGTATTTGAAATAGAGCTCATGAACTCCACAACACTACTATGGCACAATTGTTAATGAGGTCCCCTTCTCTCCTTTCCTACATCCCTTCCCACTTGTTCTTCCTTCCCACCTTCCTTTTTTCATTTTCTTCTTCTCTTTCCTCCCTCCCTCCCTCCCCCTTTCCCTTCCTCCTTCCATTCCATCTTTATTATTTTATCTAATGGGAAAAGAGACAGAGGGAAACATCAGAGTGAAGGTCAGTGAAGAATTTATGTGGCAGTTAGAGAATCGGAAAAGAGCAGGAAATGGGCTTCAGATGGAAGCAGAGGGCTTATTTCAGCAGCCTATGGACTAAGATTGGACCAACACAGACATGAGCCTGGCTTCCGTGTAGGAATGACATACAGATTTGTGAGGCGTTTTATATTTTTACGATAACTGTGAGAGGCGGTGGTAAACTATGGTAAGTGAACTAAGCCTACTGTGGTAATCACCTCACCATACCTCCACACATCAAAACATTAAACTTACATAATGTTATGTCAAATATTTCTTTCAATAAAGATGGGAAAAACTTGGAAACAGAATGTTGTGGGGAATGCCTGGAAATCTGTGGTGTGGAGCAAGTCAGACATGCTGGCAAGGACAGTTGGGATGTGCGTTTCTAAATTCAGCTGAGGGGCTTGTGTAACGATGCAGGTTCTGATTCAGTGAGGCTGGCGGGGGCCTGGGAATCTGCATTTCTAAGGGGCTTCCAGACAGCTCTGCTGCTACTGCTGCTGCTGCTGGTCTGGGACCGCACTGTGAGGACCAGAACTCAGCTGACAGAGTCTGCTTCCAGAACAACAGGCAGCAGGAGCACTGGTAATCAGCAGGAAGGGTTGTAAGCATTACTATTTAGACCCAAGAAGACCTCCTACAAATGTTACATACAAGGTGATAATAGTCATGGGCTGGCTCGCTCTGCCACTACTGCTTTTCCCGCCCAGGTCAGCCTGGCCCACACCAGCACCAGGACCAAATACTGCGTTCATACCTATGCTGATTGGATTCCACTCTTGCAGGAACCCTGACCTCGAGATCAGATAGTATTTCATTTGCTTCAACCTCAAAGTGATGACGTCTGCCCCACAGTCCTCCAACATTTCCTTCGTTCATGTAGCGTCCCGTGCCACTGACACTGTTCCAGGTTTCAGTGGCTCGTGCCCACTTTAAGTTCGGTACCAAGGGTGCCCACAAGCTGAAGGACTGAGGCCCCATCTCATTGCTCTCCCTCCTGGCTGAGAACAAAAAGAGAACTATTGCCCAAAGGCCAGCATTAAAGTAGTTTCAGTTGGGGCTTGACAGCATCTCCACTTCCTTTGGAATAAAACCATTAAAAGCCCCTCTACAACTCCTGCATGTTCCACAGAACTGTTTTCTGAAGGGTTACATTCCGGCAAAGTTAGGATTATTGATATATGTTTGGGAACTGGGACATTTTTATATCTAATTCTTCCTGTGGGATGATTTCTTTGCCATCAGTCCTTGTAAATCAGGGGAAGTACAAATGCTAGCTTTAAAATTTCACAGGCTGAGGTTGACAGAAACATTTTTCACCTCTCTGATCCAAGTCAGGCAGTGTTTGATGCTGGCACACCGAGATTTTCCCTCTCTTAGTTTCTGCCTAAGGATAGCGAGAGAGAAAGTTACCAGTAATCACGCACATGCACACACCCCCCAATCCCCAATACATGCAAGAGCTCAGGCTCGGAGCCTTCATGAAACTAGTAAATGAATAAAACATAATCAGAAGGACAAGACTCAGGGCAGGTCTTAAAAACTTTGTCACCCAATGAGGCTGTTGTTCACACTTAATAAATAGGTTCGATATGAGTAAAAGCGTGTGTTTCTCCAAATCCTCGGGGGACATGCTGGGTTAGCTTTATGAGTGATAGATACAAATTAAGGAAACATGAGAAAAGTTTCTGATACACTTGTATACACTTTAAATTTCTCTCTAATAAGGGATCATTAAAATATGATTAGCAATTGCGTTGTTTTATGCTTGAATCATGCTTTCATTTGCATTAAAAAGTTCTATTTGAGTAGAAAGATCAGAGAGGCATAGTGTTTCTTCTCTTTTTCAACAAATCAAGCTGTTGAAACTGTATATTTATAATAACCACAAAACTACTGTCTGCCCGGTGTATGAAAGAAAGCCAACAGCTTTCTGAGAGTTATCTTCACACACACACCCATAGACAGCCATAAAAATCTTTCCGTTTTGTGTAAATGACTTAAGAGAATTATGAGCTTGGGAGTTGAGACTGTCTGTCCCAGGGCCACTTAACGGTCAAGGCTCTTTCCCACCCAAGATGTTGAAGGAACTGCTTAGGTTTCCTGGAGAAGCAGGAAGCACAGGAACACTTCTGTTTCAAGAATGTGAGGGCGCCTGGGTGGCTCAGTGGGTTAAGCCTCTGCCTTCGGCTCAGGTCATGATCCCAGGGTCCTGGGATCGAGCCCCGCATCGGGCTCTCTGCTCAGCGGGGAGCCTGCTTCCCCCCCTCTCTCTGCCTGCCTCTCTGCCTGCTTATGATCTCTGTCAAATAAATAAATAAAATCTTAAAAAAAAATGAATGTGATGCGCAGAGGGCTGGCGAGTGGTGTCAGGTCATTCATTGCCTCAGCTCCAAACCCACTCTTCCGGACTCAGGCTTCTGACACTGGGCCCAAGACTGCGGACAGTTTTGCCTTGCCCACACACCTCATCAGGCTCCAGTAATAGGGGTTGCTGGAGAGACTTGGGAATGCTGGAGTAGAGGAGAGAGACCAGGGCTCCGGTTCCTGGGGATGGCCTGGCAACGGCACACCTTCTGACCAGCAGCAGTGGACTCCAGTGCACGGTCTCTCCCCCCCTCGCACACCCAGGCTGCTTGCTTCCCTTCAGAGACACCAGTACTAGAAGCTCTCACCCTCTCTTCCAAAATCTGGGTACCATTCTATGGGACCCCTCCTCAAGCTCAGAAACACCAGCAGAGCCCAGGATTGGCGCCTCCTCCAGGGTCTGCCTCCCAGGCCCTGGGACCCTCCTCTGAGCCTCGGAGTTTTCATGGCCCTGGCCTCTTCCTTTTCTTCTATTCTCCTGGCCTGTGGTGGGAGCTGCTCCCTGTAGTTGCCGCTCCATGAGAGGCCAGGGTCTTCTTTTTGTCTTTAAGTTCCCTAAATACTTGGACAATAACTCTATATAAAATTCTCTCCACTAAAATAATTGCTGTGGTTTCTTTCTCTTATTAGGGCCTTGGCTGATAGACGAGCTGAGAAAGGCTGGCCAGGATTCCTTTCCAAGACACAACATTCTTGGAAGCATAGCAGAGTTTCCCGTAAGATTTGTTGTGCAGTTTGATATTAAATCATGTATGGGCCAAACTACTTGATCCTTATTTGGGACATCAGAGCTAAGCAAAAGAGAAAACTAGTATCACTGAATGGTTGTTCTATGAGCTTCCACCTCCATCTTCGGCCGTCTGTGCTCTAAAAGGATGAATAGGATGCAAGGCAGTGTGAGATGGGGGTTATGGTATTCTGCAACTTAATGTCCCTAATGCAACACACACACACACACACACATACAAACACACAGAAGTTTTTTCTATGGGGAAATTGGAAGAAAGCCAAGAACGCAACAAAAGATTTCTGGAGATGAATCTGGAGATTCACAACCAGAATTCCAGGTATGGTTAGATGAAGAGAATCATACGTCATTACAAGAATAAATGCCAGCATGGTTGGGGTGGCAGCTGACACTTAATTTCTCTGTATAGGAGACTCAAAAGTAAATGTAGCTTGATTTGAAAACCTTTTAAATGAGGGAGGAAAACTGCCATTTCATTTGTTTTTAGCAAAAGTACATCATTGAAATGCTACTTGATTTGGACGTCAACACAGGGGGCAGAACTACAACCACTATAACCAGAACCAAAACCAGAACTTTGCACTAGTCATTGTAGGAGAAAAGCAACCAAGTCTTGTGTAAGTCCTGGTCGTACACATTAGGAATGTGACCCTTCTGTGTGTGTTGATTTAAAGCAGTAAGATTGCATATGGCAACAATGACAGGAAATATTTCAGATTTGTTGCTTTGTCTATAATACAGTGAGGACAGTAAATATTCCCTGTCTTGTCTACAGATGATAAAACTAATCTCAAAGACATAATGCAACCAGCTCAAGGTCATATAATTGTTTAGTGGCAAGAAGTCCAAGTTTGTACCTGAGTCTCCCTGACTCCAAGAACCGAGCTTCTTATGTCTCAGGACAATCATATATCCTCAACTCTTCCTCCCCATTTTGGTTTTAGGTACCTTCTTTTGGGTGATTATCATTCTATGGACAAAGCTCATAAGTTCTTGGGTGACTGTAGTATGGTTACTTTCTGAGCTTACCTTACCTACTTGGTGTTTACAACAGTTTCTAATATTTTCCTAAGATAAATTAAGACAACCAGTTCTTTAAAATAAAAAAACAAGTTTAAAATATCTCTAGCCTTTGTCTTATATTGAATTAGCCAGTAGCTCTCGAAAGCAATAGCCACTTGTTCACAACTTTTGCTAAATCTTCACTTTCTCCAGGATGTTTATCAGTAGACCTAACCGATATGCATACACCAAATGTTTGCAAGGGCTATACTCTTCAATGATATCCTTTTCAGTGTTGGCCTAGAGGGTCCCTTCCAAGTGGCAAATCTGCTGCCTTTGCCCATTGATTAATACTTCTGCTCTTGCATAATCACCCATTTTCCCAAACACTATTCACTCATCAATATTCAGTCAACACCATGGAGTACAACAGTGTGTTTCTCTTTGCTTTACTGCATTTAATTCAAGTTTCATAATAAACCAATGAGAGTAGGTGACATTATCTTTCCTGTTCTCTGGAGCAGAAGGAGGTGCAGAAAGTTTTGGCAATTTTCTCAAAACTACAGAACTGGTTAAGTCACAGAGGTGATTTGAAAGTTCCAGGCTTCTAAATCCTCAGGGCTGATACGGTTCTGGATATATGTGAACCAAGGATGAGGGATGCACGAAACCCCACTGATCCACAGTGGAGCCCACGAGAGGGAAGAACTCACAGGGCCAGTGGATGTCTCTTTCTCCCTAACCATGGCCGAGGAGGTCTGAAGCACTTATGATGGGGAGCTAGAGGCAAAGGCAGGGCTGTGGGTTTACAAGCACCCTATCAGGAGTATGGACAATAGCAGTTTGAAACCTCATTTTCAAGCAGAGTTTGGAATGAGGCAAACGGCTTGCGATGCCCCAGTATGCTGTTATGACTCCTGTCTGTCCCTGTGTTTGTCATTTTCCTGCACAGATACACGCTGTATTTTTTTCTACCAATTTTCAGAAGCGGCCAACAAGCACATCCCGCTGAGCTGACACTCAAAATGTACAAAGGCCAGAGCTTCTGCCATTGCTGTTCACCTCTAAGGTTGAGAGCATATTTGTCATATAAAAAGGAAAAATCAAGAAAAATTAAAAGCAAAAAAAAAAAAAAATACAACCTGAGGGGCGCCTGGGTGGCTCAGTGGGTGAAAGCCTCTGCCTTTGGCTCAGGTCATGATCCCAGCATCAGGCTCTCTGCTCAACAGGGAGCCTGCTTCCCCCTCTGCCTCTCTGCCTGCCTCTCTGCCTACTTGTGATCTCTGTCTGTTGGGTAAATAAATAAAATCTTTAAAAAAAAAACTAAAAACCTGAGATGCAGGAAAATTAAAAAAAAAATAAAACGAAATCTCTGGAAGGTAACAGCATAATCATTCATTGGTGATGACGACTACAAAATCTCTCCCCATCTAGTTCTGAGAATTCACCTTGAAGGCCCCACTGTCTCCTCTCAACACCTCACATCAAGCCTCACATAAAAACTCTGCCGCTCACTGAATATGCATATCTGAAAAGTGTCCTGGAGGCCCATTCTACTCAAACCCACTGACTATCCAGCCAGGGGATTCTCAGAGATCCGTGAGCCACCTTTTAGAGATTTGAAGATGCAGAAGGAAGAAACCCATTTCTGTAATGCCCCGTATTTCATTCACTCATCCACTCGTTCACCCATTGGTGTTTACTGAGCACCTAATCTTGGTGCTGAGAAATTGGTGTTTACTGAGCACCTAATCTTGGTGCTGAGAAATCAGCAATGAACCAGACGAAGAATCTTGTCAAGTCATCTCAGTATCTTTTCCTGTGCACAGAATCCAATAAGGAAATCATACAATCATATCCGCCTTTCAGATTTTAATATTTCACCCTCACACTTCTGACCATGAAGGGTTTTCTCTGTAGCGTTCTTCAGGCTGTCTGGCAAAAGGCTCATCCCCTACGTTAACTTATTCACTATCTGGTCTTCCACTTATGCAGATAATAGTGTCACGAAAAACAAAATTAGAAGCCATTTGTCTTGTACCCAAATGTTGCAGTCTATGAGGAATCTTGGTGTGATGTTGGGGTGAATGAAACATCATTGTGTGGGAGTTGTGTTTAATCACAACACCGTCTTGCACTATTGCAGGCAGGGGGAGAGGAGGTCATTTTGTGGTGACTCGCAGTGAGTGTCATGGCGCCCAAACTTCTGATGGTGGCAGATCTACTTAAGCCTCGATCTCAACAAGGAAATGACTCTTTTTATGCCAATGCCAATGACTTCTTTTTAAATAAACTAAGTTAACAACTTCAACTTCATGGCCCACCTTGTGCTACTTTGGTTTTTTCCAAAGACTCAGGTGAGAAAGAGTGTCTTCCAGTGAGTTTTAATATGGTTTTCCCAATACCATGGCAGGTAGACTATTCATGCAGAGAACAGGCATCCTGATATCAGAAAGAGCTACAGGCTGAGCAAACAAGGGAATTAAGTAGCACCCAGCATTTTACAGAATGCATTGGGGGTGCATGAGTTATTAAAAAACAGCCAACAAAGACAGAGCTTAAACTGAATCTTGAGAATCCTCAGGTGTAAGTATAAGTAACTTTTTAAAGTTATAAAAGGGCCCTAATCTACAAAGAGTAGATCATCTTAGTCTGGAATAGAGTGGGAATGGCAGAAGACTACCACAAAACATATACCACATAAGGAGAAGAAAAATCTAGGACAGACTGGAAGAGTCACTGTAAAAGGGTAATCATCAGGGATGCCTGGGTGGCTCAGTTGGTTAAGTGGCTGCCTTCGGCTCGGGTCATGATCCCAGCATCCGGGAATTGAGTCCCACATCGGGCTCCTTGCTCGGCAGGGAGCCTGCTTCTCCCTCTGCCTCTGCCTGCCACTCTCTCTGCCTGTGCTCGATCTCTCTCTCCCTCTCTCTCTGACAAATAAATAAATTAAAAAAAAAAAAAGGGTAGTCCTCAGTTCTTAGAGAAGAAGATGGGAGTTTACTGTGCTTATTCTCTTTCAACCTCTCTCACTGAATTATCAGAATTTGTTCCGATAGTTTGTTTTCATAAAGTGTTCACACGCCAGAGGATAAAGTTGCTCACACTGAACAAATCCTTGAGATGTTTTTAAAGAGCTCTGAGTTAAGAAACACCTGTGTGTTCTATTACATTAAGATTTTCCTGGCTATTATGGATAAGATTCTACTGCCAACATATGGGAAAACCAACTGAGCAGAACTCCTGATCAGAGGCTGATGAGGCTCCACATTAAGTTCTAGTGGATGTTATTCGTGGCTTGCTTTTCTTAGAACATCTATAATAGTAATTGTACTTTAACACTCCTTGATTTGGAGTTGACCATCAAAATAGAAGGTCGAAACACTATTAGTTAATTAATGCATGGTCATAGGAAAACAGCTCATCAAATCAGCCAAGGGCATCCCTGTCATTTATTCCAAAGAGAATTTAAATTAAAATCTGCCTTCAGTTTTGCTCTCATCCTTTCTTCAAGGGTCACATATTTTTAATTTAAATGAGAAGCAAACATTTAATTCTAATTAAAATCAACAGATTGTAAATTCTCTAGGTAATCCCACTTTTTTTTAATTTTTATTTTTTATAAACATATTTTTATCCCCAGGGGTACATGTCTGTGAATTGCCAGGTTTACACACTTCACAGCACTAACCATAGCACATACCCTCCCCAATGTCCATTACCCCACCCCCCTTTCCCGACCCCCTCCCCCCAGCAACCCTCAGTTTGTTTTGTGAGATTAAGAGTCACTTATGGTTT
>PISX010017538.1:0-43106 GCA_004024625.1 Mellivora capensis
TCACTGGTAAATTCTATCAAACATGTGAGGAAAAAATAACACCAGTTCTCCACCAACTCCTCTGGCAAGTTGAAGTTCATTCATGTGGTAATATTACCCTGATTTTAGAAAAACAAACAACATGAAGGTATTTAAGGAAAGAAGACTACAGACCAATATGTCTTTTGAATACAGATATAAAATACCTTTAATAAGAAGTTAGCAAATCAAACACAGCACTGTATAAAAAGGATGAGACATTTTGATCAAGTCTGGTACATGCCTGGAATGCAAGCTTGGATTTTAACATTTGAAACCAGTATAATTCACTCTCTTAGTAGAATAAAAAAAGAAAATCTTATGATCCTCTTAATGGATGCAGAGAAAGCACTGATAAAAATCCAGCCCTATTCATAGCTATAACCAAAAAACAAAAGCCTCTCAGCAAACTATTAGCAAACCTAATAAAGAGCATCTGGTATGATTTTTTTTTTTTTTTTCTCCACCAAACAGGCCTAGAAACAATTCCCAATCCAGTAGCAATGAGCATCCCTGGTGCTTACATTGTGGTCTTAAAATACCATTTCTCAATAAGAGAAATCAGTCCTTTTCAGAGAAATGGCTGATCCTGGGGTGGAGGCAGGAAGTACACTAGATGAACCTGGAACATCCTGTCATACCAGAGAACAAAAATGCTATCAATACTGGTAAGATCTAATAAAAAGGACTCAGGAGTCAACTTATGAGGCTCGCAATGGTTAAACAAGGGACAGCCAATAGGATAACAACCATCATGACTGGAAAACACCAGATATGCTTATGTATGTTTCTGGTTCATCAGAAAACAAAACAAAACTAGCCCACTTTTGTAGAATGATAGGAAACTTCATTAGCTTAGAAAACTCATTATCTTGAAAACTAGTACATAGAGGAGAAAAATGAAAAATTAATTAATCACATCAAAATGAGAGAAAACTAGGGGCACCTGGCTGGCTCAGTCATTGACTGAGTTTTACCACTGATTTATTGTGTCTGCTATGATTCAGCTATTTCCTGGTCTGGTAGAGACTGTTAGTTTTTGCATTCCCTTTGTTCCCTTAAAATCCTTAACTACTGAGGTTTTTGCATTTCTCTGTAATTCTGATATCTTCAAGGAAGTTATGCCAGAAGTGAGCTTAGATAGCAGAGCTTATAGGGCAGAGATCACAGAAAATAGTGGGCAGCATAAAATGACTTCTCTTATGTCATGAAATCTTTGTCTTATCTTTCTTTTCCTGGGGACCCCTAGCTCTTTCTGCTTACACCTTGAGGGACTCTATAGATCTGCAGATATAGCTGAGAGTTAGGTCTCTTGGTGAATGGGTCTCTCAGATAACCAAGGGAACTATACTAAGAAATGCTATGCTTCATACCCATAACCTTGATGCTAAATAAACCTGTTTGCTTCTGCTAATATTTGCATAAACGTGATCATCCGACTGCAAAATAATAAACCTTCTTTACAGCAAGGATCATCATACCCATTTAATAGATGAGGACTACGGTAGACATGGTTTGTTCAATTTCCATTCATTTCACTTGTTTTCAGATGTGTAGCAGCCAAGCCAATGGATGTTTTACCCCCACTTTCAATTCTAGAGGGGGGTGTTGATTAGTCTAGGAAGGGCAAATTTCTTTCTTAGAGAGTCACTTAGTAAATATTTTAGGCATTGCAGGCCATTAGATCTCTGGCCCTAATTACTCAACCCTGTGGATATAGCATGAAAGCAGCTATAGACAATCCATACATGAATGAACATGGCTGTGTTCCAAAACAACATTAGCTACAAAATCATGTGGTAGAGCAGACTTGGTCTGTGGCCCATAGCTTGCTGACCCCTAACCTAGAGCAGCTTTTCTCAACTAGGTTCCTCATCTGAACTACCCAACACAGAAAATTATTTGAATGGCTATGCTCTCAAATTCTCCCAAGGATGCCAAAGATCTAGAGCAATGGTTCCCAACCTGTGGTGCTCAATCCTGCTGCACTAGCTTTATTTGGAAAATTGATAGGATTGTAAAGTCTCAGGACCAGTTCCTGAATCAGAAACTCTGAGAGTGGGGCTTAGCAATCGGCACTTTAACAAGCCCTCCAGGAGATTCTGTACACTCAAGTTTGAGAACCTCTGCTCTAGAGTCTAGAATCTAGACTAATCAAGAAAAATTCTTCCCATTGCCACAGGGGGTGTAGTTAAATTCAGTGGTATAGGTATTCCATAAATGGAATTGACCTAATCACAGGATTGCTTTGGAAGTGATCCAAGATGGGGAAATTTTTCAAAATATTTAACAATCAGCATAGCAAGGACTCCAATAATCAGAATAAGTACCAGCCATGGCAACAGAACAGGGTTCTAAAGTCCCCTTCTTATGCCAGGCTCTAATCCTTTCCTTGCTGAATCACAGAGAAGTCTACAGAGTTCTGGGGGAAGAGCCAGAGAGACCAGATAGGAAGTGAGAGAAAGGTTTATGAGAGAGGTTTATGGGGGAAGCGGTTATTGAGGAAGTAGCTATTTACTAGCTGCATATGTGAAGAAGCAAATTTTGCCACTCAATTTGCATCTCTTTATATTGATTATTTTTTGAGCCGGTTATTTTTAGGAAACTGTGAACACAGGAGAAGCTCTGAAAACCACGAAGTTAACCTTTTTGTAAGAGACATTTACATATACAAGGGAAATCTTTATTTGTAAAGTTGTCTCCCTCACTGTACCAGGAGGAGGAGGATGACTAAATCTAAAAACTATCATCAATGAAAATGGCAGAGACTTAAATTTGCATAACAACCTTATTCTTATTTATTGCTATTGTTTTTTGGTAACCTCTCATAACTGACTCCCCACCCCTAACATCCTCCTTTACCTTTAGATATTTGCAGAGTTACTCAGTTTTCCGGGGTCTCTCCCACATGCACAGAAGGTATACATGTTATTGAACTTTTGTTTGTTTTTCTACTGTTAATCTGTCTCATGTCAATTTAATTCTTAGACCAGCTAGAAGACTCTTGAAAGGTAGAGGGAAATTTTTCCTTTCCAACATATGGAAGTGTTTCACTCTTTTAACAACTGGTACAGCCGTACCTGTGCACACCAGCTGCAAAGCTGTCCTGGCTCAACAAATATTGAGGCACAAGCCTTAATATTTCCCATCAGTGATTGTAGAACCAACAGCCAACCCCTAACCCCTGCATGTGATAAGTATGTAATCCATGAAAATGTCAACCTAAAGGTGAAGCTAACCCAGGGAAGGGACACAGTTGAAAGAATCAAAGGCAAATGGAGCTGGAGCCCTGAAGGAGCCACTCAAACTCATCCCGCTTCTGGGTACTCCATTCACTTGACTCAGTTGGAGCTGAATTTTCTGGCTTTTGGATCTGAAACCATGAAAAGAGGCCCAGAGAGTATAATAAGGCAAATCTTCAGGGGAAAATGTTTCTGAGAGCCTGATTGAACTGCTGTCCTTTCTTCCTGAAGATTTGGATAAGGCAGACCCTCCCTTCTTCATCGGAGTGTCTGGCGGGGAACAGCTCAGACACCCTTTGCCCCAGTGCTTGTTTATTAGTGGAATGCATCTGATCAGAGAGGCCCGCCTGACAAGTTCATTACATATCAATTTAATTAGCTGATTTACATTTAATTTACATTTCAATTAATGTCTTTAGCAACAAAACGCTGCCTTAATAGGGTAATTGCCTGTTAGGCAATATGTAAAAGAATAAATAGTCACATTCTGAGGAAGAATTCCCATTTTCATTTTTTTATTACCATAAATAACTGAAATAATTATTGCTCTTAAGGGCCACGTCCTCGTTTCCTTCTGGGCCTAATTATAAAGACTTAGTACCTCATTAAGCAAAATGGTTTTAGAGTCACAGAAAAACATTACTCGAATCGTGACTCATTAGTTTCGACAAAAGAGGGAAAACTGGTAGCAGGCACATTTGGGGGGCTGGGGGACTTGACAGTTAATATAGGCAAGCTTTGTCCTCCCTAAGCCACATCATGATAGCAGAAGGTGTTTCTGTTCTGCACACCTGTCGGGATATTGATCTGAGGGATGTACAAATAGCCTCTTTTAAGTATTTCTGGAGATGAGAAGCTCACTCGCTGTCTCTTGAGGCAGACATTATAGACCTCTGGATTTTAAAAGTTCTCTCTTATGTTAAAATCTGCCACCCCCTTTGAACCAACTGTGGTAGGTGTCTGCCAGGGAAGATATTTTACCAGGGGTATGATTATTACAAAACCATAATTGTGCAATAAGAGAAGCTGACCACACAGAATTCATGGAATAGAAATGAGGTGGAAACCATAGAAAGGAAAGCAAACGATCTGAGAAAGGGGGAGAATGAGACTCTGTATTTTGAGAGTTCACAAGCAAAAGCTGCCATATACCCAAAGGTGAATAGCAGGGGAGGGTTGAGGGAGGTTTGGGTCTGAAGAATCAGACACCAGTCACAGTGCAAATAGGCTCGCTTATCCCTTGAAAAGTGGCTGGGTGTTTTAGCTGAAAGGACAAATGCTAAGAATTGAAAACTTCAGGGCCAAAGTATGGGGTTCTTGAGGCTAGGTTGATCCTTCCTCAGAGATCCACCGCCATCATTGCTCTCAACCCCACAGCGGGCCCGCGGCGTTTTTCTGTACTCTGTCGAGCTGTCCTCAACAGTGCCACCGTGTGGGAGCAAGATGGAACAGCAGGAGAGGAAGAGCCACCCTCGGTTCTGTCTCTGTGAAAGCCTCACACATGCGGTTTGAATTTGATCTGCAGTCAGAGGAATGCAGAAAGACTCAGGAAGGAAGTGCTGGACTTCCAGGAAGTAACTCATCTAAGAGCTGAAGGAAGCGAGAATTTTTCTTATTATTTAATCGGGAAAAAAGTGACCATATTTGCACCCTAACATTTTGGAAGTTTTCATTCCAATTATATGATCCCTGGTGCTAGCTTTCCCCTCTCTCCCACTGGAACCACTTTGCTTCATGTCAGCCCTTTAGAAATTAAATGACAGGATTTAGGTCCCTTGGTCCCCCTTAGCTCACTCCTGAAGCTCATTTTCAAGATAAATACCTCTAAACACGCTTTCTTTTCTTTTTTGGGGGACGGGGGAGATAGTTTTTCAGATCCATTGACACTTAGCCACTCTTGTCTGGAAGTTATCAGATTTATGCATGGCCTTTAAAAAGCAGATGCCAAAATCTGCAGGCAAATTCCAGAACTGCTGAAAGCAAGGCAGGGTAAAGGAGGCTCTCAGGATGGGGTCCTCACCTCACCTCCCTTTCTCTTCCTTGTATTTTTCTGGTAAGTTGCTAGCAGGGAGTCTCAGCCCACAGATCCAATGCTCTTTTTTATTTCATTTTATTTGTTTATTTATTTATTTATTTATTTTAAAGACTTTATTTATTTGAGAGAGAAAGTGAGCACAAGCAGAGGGATGAGAAGAGGGAAAGGGAGAAGCAGACTCCATGCCAAGCACGGAGCCCAATGCTGGGCTCGATCCCACCACCCGGAGACTGTGACCAGAGCCAAAATCAGGAGTCAGCCACTCAACTGACTGGTCCACCCAGGCACCCTCCATCCTCTTTTTTAATTGCAAATATTTTGCAACACTTCCTTTCCTATTGAAAGGTCCCCCAATAATGGGTCCGTGATTAAAGGAGTGAGACTGATACAAAGTGAAGGTCAAGCAAAGCTTTATTTCACACCCAACCATGGAGAATCAAACCCACTGGCGACACCCTCCCCCACCCCCCCGCCATTGCCTTACGGACTAACTTTTAAAGGGCAAGGGCCATGTAGTTGGGCCTGGCCACACACAGGTGGCCAATGAGATTGTAACACACAGAGAAAGCTGCACAGTCACACACGGGTGGCCAATTGAATTACAATTTACCCTATTAGATATTTGAACTAGCCTATCACCTTGGTCAGAATTGGTGCCCAAAAGGCGCCCAAAAGGTGGGGCCCATACTCCTTGGTAGCTAAGGAGACACTATGTGCCCCCACTGATTGGATATCTCCACCTGGCCTGACCCACCTTTGTATTTGGGCTTTGTTACCTGGGACTGGTTTCCCGGGCTTGCTTTTAAGTAAGTTCCCCTGGGCCCGGGGCAGGGTCAGTTTAAGTTTTACTGCATAAACAACAAAATCACTATTTAACCAGATGGAATTGCTCTGGCTAAATAGGCCCTTACATTATATGAAATTCCCAGAAGATATAACTTGCCTACATGCTCAACTTTTAAAAAAAAATATGTATATAATTCTATCTGTAAGATGAAAGAGAAATAAAAAAGGAGTAACGTATAATAGAATAATATGTATTTCCGTATGTAAATGTGCTGGTACATAAAAAGATGCAATGAAGCAGCACATGCTTTCATCTCTTTATCAAATTACCTGACTGGGAGAACTGCAAATGCAAGCGGGCTCAGTCATGTATGCTGAACTAGTGATTCAAGCACCACTGCTGGCTGAAAGCGATGTGCTTTCCTAAACTCTTGTATGACTCTTTTTTAATTTGTTTTTGTTTGTTTTTCCTTTTTGTACAACCCTTAGTAGAGTTCTGAACAAAATAAAACAGAGTCTTCTTTTTTATTTAAGAAAAAAAAAGTTGCATCATTCTGAAAGAAAGGACTCGGAGTTTATGTGTGAAATGAAGTTAGGCTATAGACTCAGATATTTATGAATACATTTTCCACCCACGAGAATATGTGGAGGGATAGGATTTGGGGAGGCTGGACAATTCTTCGTTGTGCATGACAACCTGGCATTTCTGGATATTTTCCACTAAGTGCCAGGAGCACCGTCCAGTTCTTGTGACAGCCATTTTTAAAAGACCCATGTATTTCTGAAACACCTATAGGGTGATACTGTCTTCAGAGACCAATGCAGATTTATGCCTCAATTTCCTTTCCTTCTCACCCCAATTCTCTTTTGAACTAAGAATTCTGTCCTGAAGCCCAGCTCCCTGCCTTCCTCTTATTGGTGCCCAGTGGTCTAGGGATATAGGACTAGCCAGTTCCTATATTTTCAGCTGTTCCTTACTGCATGGATTACCCAGGGCTCCCGTACAGATTATCATCACACTCTGAAGATCATGCAAACTGCTTTTCCTCTATTGTGAGTTTCTTTATGGATCATGAGAAGTTCCCTTTTGTCCACTTTGGGAACTGTGGCCTCCCATGCCCATGTCTTACCCCTATTACCTCATACACACTATGTCTGTGTTCACTCCCAACTGCCAGCACCTGTGGGTCTTTACTTTCTTCCACTGCCAGAACCCACTCCACCCACATGGAAAGACAGACTGGAATTAATACTCAACCAATGGCCGATGGAATGGACAAAGACCTCAGATGGGATGTAATAACTCAAAGATGTAAATTCCACACTGGCCCCGAGGGATTAAACTCCAGTCTCCCACAATAGTGATTTCATGCCTTTTATTTGGCCTCCTTCTTCCTCTGATAAATGTTTCTGGGATTGTCACCTCAGTAAACTACTTTACTCAAATAACTGTCTGAGGGTTCTGGGAAAACCCAAAATAAGCAACTCTGGGAGAGTTGCTTCCTGGGAGAGCAGAACTTCCAGGAATCCTTTTTTGTATAAGATCTCCTGGGCCTGGGGCGCCTGGGTGGCTCAGTGGGTTAAAGCCTCTACCTTCAGCTCAGGTCATGATCCCAGGGTCCTGGGATGGAGCCTTGCATCGGGCTCTCTGCTGGTGGGTCGGGGCGGGGAGAGCCTATTTCCTCCTCTCTCTCTCTCTCTGCCCCCACCTACCTGTGATCTCTGTCTGTCAAATAAATAAATAAAATCTTAAAAAAAAAAAAATCTCCTAGGCCTCCTGGGGAGGGAGAGTGAGTGGAGTTTGACCCTGAGGTAAATTGTATCTCACAGGATAGCCTCCAGGAAGATCCCCAGGTTTCTAAGCACTCACCCTAAAGTAGGAGGCCTGTGAGTCCTGTCTTGGAATTTTTGTAGGTTTGTGGGTTGGCAAGGAAGAATCATGTGTTTCCTTGAGACTGGTTGCTACCATTCAACTGCCTTCCACCTTGGCCCTGAAAAACGTGAACTACGCTTGTCGAGAATGGATATGAAAATCAGAAAGGGCATTTGCCTTTGGTAAGCTTTATAATAACTGTTCTCAGTAGGCTGCCAGACCCTCTGAAGTCTGACTAAGAGCATGTTTTCCCCGGCTGGGGGACTCTCATCAGAGGGAGAGCAGAGATGTTGGGCACTAGTAAAGAAACGGCTCTGAAGAACAACAGTAATGGCGGCCTGTGCCCATTCATTTGTGGGGGCAGTAGCCCCAGCGACAGGGCCACAAAGAGGCGGAGTAGAGAGCAGTCATGTGGCATCCATGGCTGGGCAGTGTCAGTGGATCCTGAGGACTCCCTTAAGCTCCCAGCCCCAGTGGGGAAGGAAGGGACTGGGGCAGGCCCTGAAATCCCAGTGACTCTGCTGAGTGGGAGCTTGAGTCAGAGGCCTGAACTCCTGAGAACTACGCTCTCATTCATCAACAGGACGGGGGTACTATAATCTGATGGAACAAGCAGCACATTTTGCTTTGGTCAGCACATTCCAAAGCTGCCCTGTAACTTCCAACTAGACAGGGGCTTTCTTTCCCTCTTTATAGTTTATTGGCAAAGTATCAAATGTTTTATAGGGCAAATGCCGCCATCCGCCCAGCTGTGCTCAGCGGTTACTGCCAGCGAGCATGCTTCAGTTGGGACTCACACTAGGGTAACTTCGGATTTAAAAGCCTGCCTCTGAATGCATCTCTTCATGCCCTTTAAATGTTGCAAATCAAAGAGGCACACAGGGAAGCCCGGTGATTGGCAAACTTCCTGCCACAGTGATGAGAATGTAGCCCTTTGTGTGGCTAGAATGGCTAGGGGTCCAGAGGGGGAGGAACACAGGCAGCCTACCCAGGAGGCCAGACGTCCCAGCGGACACACAAAGCAAGGTTTCCGGGTAAGTTCAGAATGGGGCACTGATGATACTTCACCAACAACCGGCAATATCAGGAATCTCCTTTTCGGGCTCCTGCTCACCCTCTTCCTTTCCCTCCCTTTCCTGTGTCTTCATTCAATGAGCACCCAATATAGGACAGACAGACAGCTGTATTGTGGGTTCGGCAGGCTTCAGGGCCCCTGACTTGCATGAGCTCTTCCCCTGGTACCACTGACCACCTACTCACATGTTTTTGTAAATTGCACAAGGGAGAGTTTAATGGCTGTCTTCTAAGACCCTGGTCTCTTTCCACTCCAATTTCCCCTCCACCTCACTTGCCTTTACATATGGCAGCCATAGGCACCTTGGGCATGGCCCTAAAGGGAAGTTAAGTTGAAGCTGGTCTTACAAGGTCATGTTTACATGATTCACAGTCACGTCCCATGTAGAATTCCATTATTGCTAGCCACCTCTCACATAGGAAAGGCTCTCGGGAACACTGCAACTGCCGTAGTATGGACCCAGCCAATGCCGTGACCCAGAGATACCGGGGCCTCACCAACCAAGACATCAGTGACACATCAGTGAGTGAGTCCTGTCAATAAAGACAGTGTGCAGGATGAGTACTGCACCTGGGCAATGCAAATGCCCTGGGTTTTTACAGCAAGTAATACAAGAAACTTGATAATGGTTTCAAAAAAAAAATTTAAAAAGCGTCTGAAAATTTACCAAACATGACCCATGAGGAGTTGGGAAGCTAAAATCAACTTTGATGAATTTTGGAAAATAAAGACCCAATTTTGACCAATCATCTTAGGAGAAAGACTGAGTTATCTTTCAAAAAAATTGTTCTAGGGAAAGGTAATCAAAGAGAAAATGTAAAATACAAGAAGAGTTATAGTGGCTATCTCAGGCAGTTAGTATAAATAAGTGATTTTTCTGGATTTTGAGATTTTAAAATTTTGATTTGTGATCTGTTCCATTTTAAATGTTCACCTTTGGACTTAATTTTCCATTAATAATTTTATAATTTTTTTTTAAGAAGCCCTCCCCAAATTATATAAGCTTCAGGTTCCACAAAACCCAGCACCACCAAGGCACAATGAGAGCTAGTGGGCATAGAATAACCAAGACCCGGCCCTTGGCTTCAAGGGTTTCACAGGCCACGGGGCCAGCCCAATACATGAACTAACAGTCACATGGAAGTTAGGGGCTTTACCTTACTTCCTACCTCCAACTCAAGTTTTTCTCTTTCTTCTTTTTTTTTTTTTTTTCCTTAATTCAGATATTTGTAGGGGCTTACATACCTTGCTTCCTCTCAAGGTACTTCCATGTCTTTCTTCTCCCTCACATCTGAGGCATTTTCAGACTTCCCTCCTCCCCACATCCAAACCTTACAACTCACCCCACTTCTTTGTGCAATTCACAATTGCACTACACTGTCCTGCTTCCATCCTCTGGGTTTCCCTATTCAAGCCTGTACAGAGGTCTGGAAACTGTTTCCAAACAAACAGCTTGAAACAAAATTCCAGAAGAGGAATTAGGCCATCTGCATCTGTTTCCTTTTTCTCTTTCCACATCTGACCAGCCCACTGAGCTATGTCCTCTTGTGCAGCTTTGACAAAATGACGAGGACATCAAGAACACATAGGAAAATTTAGAGGCAACCATGGGCTGTGCAGAAAAGAGTTCCCTCCAATCCCCCATCCCTGGCTGGCATGTGCTTTTGGTGGTAGAGAGTGACTGGATGAAGAACAGGTCCAAAGTCCAAGGACTTTTTGGGTGGTTGGGTGGCAGGGATTCAATAAATATTCCATGAAGGGAGAAGAGAGAGGGATAGAGGGACATAGCAGCACTGAGATTGCTTTATTTTATAAAAACCAGCTCCCCAAAGCTTTCTGTGTCTTCATTTCAAAGGAATCTTTCACTTTTCTGTGTATGTGTTATTTGTCCTTCTGTCAGGCTCTAAGGAAGATGTGTTAGTTTATTTGTTCAAGGCCAATCCCTCCACCTGTGTCTTCAGAGTCCCCTAGAACAGAGCTCCCACAATTCTCTTCCTGCTTCCGGGCTTCAGCCTCTAACCCTCTACTTCCTCTTTTTGCTCAGTCTACGACCATACTCAATCTTCCTCCATCCTTAAGATCACAGCCCCATCCCTTGTCCACCACCTTCTGGACCATAGCCCTGTGTAACTGCCATCTGCACACTTCCTTTCTTCTGTACATCATGTCTCTCCTGCCTTGTCATTCACCCATTAACAGAAACTTATCTAACAAAGGTCACCGATGACCAGGTTCCAAATCCATTAAGTACTTTCCATAATTATCTTACCCAACTCATAACCACATGGGGAACTGATGGTCATTGTAGAAATTCTTCTCTTCGTTGGCTTCCAAGACACTAAACTTGGCCACTTGTTCTTGTGCCTATCCGTGTCTATCCCCTTTAGGGTTTAGAAGGTGATTTCTGAGAATGGAGGCTTTTGTACTTTACATCCTCTCTCTTCCCTTCAAGGACAATAAAGTCACCCCATCTCTAGGCAGACTCTCCCATTTACAATGCTCAGGTTACCATGCTGCAGCATAAGAGGACACTGTCCACTCCACAGTGTATTCCAGATGAGCAAGGGGGGATGCTGTGGGGAGTCCGAGCCATGTTGAAGCAGGACTGCCAAAGAGCCAAGGCTGAGAAAGCCAGAAGAGAAAAGATGCTGTGAGGGACTGCAGAGGAGAGAGTAAATGTGTTCTAAGCAGCTCCAAACTGTTAAGTGGATCACTGAGTGGAATCTTTAAGGAGGTGGATTTTGTCCCATTGTAAAAGAGAACTTCATAATAGTCACAGCCATGGGACAGTGAGAAAGGAGCCTCATTAACACGCCCTGCTAGCCCATAGGCCATCTTCATATGAATTAGGAAAAAATGTGCCTCTTCCTGGCCAGCAGCTGGCTGACAAACCCAGTCCTTGCTCACTACTTTGGGCAGGTGCCCTGGTGCAGAGGCTAACTCTCACTGTCTTATGCAGTAACTCCGTGTAAGGCAGTGAGCTTTCTCTCACTGGAAGTATTCAACCAAGGACTGGAGAATCTGTTTTGGCTCTGTAGGGAATGAGCCTGCTTATAATTCTCTAACCTGGATTACCAAGATGTGCTAGAGTTAGAGAGGAGATGAAGGGAAGAAATAAATGGAGTATGAGGGGGAGAGATGGAGAGGCAGAGCAAGGTGAAGAGATGAGAGAGAAGGGAGGAGGAGGGAGAGAGCCAAGGAGGCTGATGATTTTAAGCTTGTGTCCACACATGCCCAAATCCAGCTGCATCTTCCCTGCTTTATGAGCAAATAATTTCTAGCTGTGTCTGCCACAAGATGTGACTCTCTATCCTATTGTTTTTTCCTGTCTTGTTTGCTGAGTCCCAAGTTTGTTTCAGGTGGTATCGGTATGAAGCATAAGTCATCTACGCCAGTGGTTCTCGACCTGACTGCACAGTGTAATCCCCACCTGTATGGTTAACATACATATTTAAATTTAAAATATATAATATATAATATAAATAATAAATATATATTTATCCATATATTGTATGTGAAGATATAGAATAGTATGTATGATATATACATATATAGTTGTATGTATGATAATCAGAATATATTATATATGTGTGTATGTGTGTGTGTATATACACATATATATATATACACACACACATATATGCATATATATGTAATCAGAACCCTTGGGAATGAAGCCCAGGTATCTGTATTTTTAAAACTTCCCCAGATGATTCCGGTTAGGATTGAGAACCACTGGTTCTCAGTTGTAAACATCCTTTTCCCATTTGTGAAATATTCTGCTTCTGGCCTCCCCTACAGCTGTAGGAGATCATGGGACCTAGAAACCGAAGTCTGTTGGGAGGCTTCTAGAAAGCTTTTATTTTTCTCTAAAAAGGGACAGGCATGACTTTCTAGTTTGTTGGTGCTGCCCTTTCTCCTTTTTCCTGGTGTGAATGTGGACAGCCAGTCTGAAGACAATCAGCTTTGCAAGGGAAAAAAAGCCCTAAAAACAGTGAAAGGACCTGGGCTTTCAAACCAGGTGAGCTTCAGCACCTCCCCCACACCCAACATCTCCCCCCATCTCCCCCCCCACCCCCAGTCCTGACAACCTCCAGACTTGGGGTTATAAGAGATAATTAAATATCTTTATTTTTTAAGCCATCGGTAATTGAGTTTTCTGTTATTTGCAAGTAAAAGCAGTTGATCTGGGTATATTTTCTTATGATGAAAGCTGTTATGACTTTTTATCCCCTTGAATAATAATGTTCAGAGTTCAGAAAGTGAGTGTTCCTAGAATGAAGATGTGCAATGGATTTGGGATCAATTTTTGTTACTGATTTTGTTAGGTTGCCTGTGCTGCCGTAACAAAGTACCACAGACTGAGAAGCTTCAACCACAGCAACTTCCTTTCTTAAAGTTTTGGTGGCTGGAAGTCTAGGGTCAGCAGTTGCTTTCTCTTGAGGCCCTCCCCTCTCTCCTTAGCTTATGGGTGGCTGTCTTTTCTCTGTGTGTTGTGTGTGTGTGTCCGAATCCCCTCTTTCTAAAGGACATCATTGGATTGATTAGGATTCACCCTAATGAATTCATCGAACTTTAACGACCTCTTTAAAGATCCTGCTTCCACATACAGTCTCATTTTGAGGTACTGGGGGTTAAGACTTCAACAAATGAATCTTAGGGGGACACAATTCAGTTCATAATACTGGTAATGAACATTTGGCCAAGAATAGGCTATTTTCACATCTATAAAGCCCTTCTCTTGCCATAGAAAGTAGCATTCACAGTTCTGGGAATTGGGATGTAGACATCTTTAGGAGGCCGTTACTCAGTTTACCACAAGTACTCAGTGTTCCAGGTGCTTATAGCTTATTAGTTATGGAGAGAAATCAGTGGTACCTACATCGGAATCCCATTCCTCCCACAACGACTGCATGGATCCAATACCACAAAAGGACCCCTCATTCAGAAATTCTTCCTTAGGACGGGTGTAGCTTATAGTCAAGGCAATGCTACTGGCCTTCTGGGGAGCTTTGTGCATAGGGTCCAGGCCCTTATTTTTCCTGCAATGGAGACGGTCCACCAGGTCATTCCAGCAGGCTCAGCTTGTAACTCGGGCTCAGAACTTTTACGGTATGTTCTCCTGCTCCTTCCTCTTATTTTTCAAAAGCAAGCTGGCCTGTTACATGTCCATTTTCCTTAAGGCTGTTATGCAAGAAATTGGAAATGACCCTCAATTGCTTATTATTTTCTCAAGCTTAATCAGAGGAATGGAAATCTAATTATTATTGACTGGGCTAGCATATCTTACATAGGGAGACAAGATTAATAAAACAAAACATTCTTCTGAGTATGTCTTATTCTGGTTGCATAGTATATTTCAAGCCCAAACACTTTTCTAAGGAGGACAATTCATATAAGAAAATTCTACATAAGAAAATTCTTTTCCTTTAATTAAGGTATAGTTGACACAACGTAAGAAAAGTCTTATTACAGGATGGCTCCTGCTTGATCTTTTTACTTCAAACTATATCAGAAATTTTTATTTTTTTAATTAGTTTTAAATTTTCTTAGGATTAACTTTAAGTGTCTTTTATTCCTATCAGAAAAATTTAGTCATTTTAAAGTCTTATTTCTCCTTGTTTCTCTTAAACTTAAACTTAAATAAGCCCACAGTCAGGTGTTAGAAGTTTAGAAATAGTTTTACTTTATAATATACAGGATCATCCTGAGAATCAATTTAAAAGATAGAAACATGCTTTCAGGAACACACATATCTTTTCAAATGCAAGATCATAATGACATATTATACATAACATCTATTCTATTAATATGACAATCACTGTTGTTACATTTATTTGGTTGTATTGTTTCTTAAACTGATGGCCATTTTGTTCCTGATAATATTAAAATAATAAATAAGGAGAGGTAGCATTTTATAGCAGGAGAAGGGCGGACTTCAGTTCAAATTCATGGGGTACCAGGTACTATCTGTGTTAGTATGGGCATGTTAATTTACTCTGCGATTGCTTCCTCATTTATTAAGTGGGGATATATATACTTTTCTTGTAGAAGTGTTTAAGGTGTAATAATCTATCTAAAGTACCTTGTATAACGCCTGATATTAAATGAACTGTCAACTGAACAGTTACTATGGCTGTTATTATTGTTAATAGTCTTATGACTAATGAAGACACTGACTTTGTTGGAAATCAATTCCCTTATGGAGATTGAACATGGATGCAAGACAATAGAGATCTTTTTTAAAAAATTTTTTTAAGATTTTATTTATTTATTTGACAGAGAGAGAAAGAGATCACAAGTAGGTGGAGAGGCAAGCAGAGAGAGAGAGAGGAGGAAGCAGGCTCCCCGCTGAGCAGAGCGCCCTATGAGGGGCTCCATCCCAGGACCCTGGGATCATGACCTGAGCCAAAGACAGAGGCTTTAACCCACTGAGCCACTCAGGTGCCCCGACAATAGAGATCTTTAAAAATGCCTCTAGCCTTCTGACCATTTGGCCAGGGAAAGTGGCCTCACTTCATAAATGCAGAGTAGATGTATAAAAGGAAAAAAAAAAAACACACTCTAATTTATTCTCTCAAAGTATTCATCCAATGAGGTAGGATTTCTGGGAAAGATTAAGAGCTTACAATTTTTATTGGACTTATTTCCCATAAAGTTTCATAAAGGATGAAAGGAGGGGAAGTATAGAAGCGTACTATTTCTGTTTTATCTGCAGCCTGTGATTATAAATCTTCCTGAGACATCATTAATTATAGTGGTGCCATTCACAATTTGGGCTGCAATTTGGGCCCATTAGAATTTTCACCCAAAATTTTATGGCTGGGGCTTAGTAATTGGCAACTGAGTTTTTGTATGAGGCTGAAACTTGAAGGCTATGACAGAGGGGAACATCTTTAAACTAGTTGCTATAGACTGAATGTTTGTGTCCCCTCCAAATTAATATATTGAAATCCTAATACTAATCCCCAATGTGGTGTTACTTGTGGGTAGGGCCCTGGAGAGGTAATTAGGTCATGAGGCTGGAGCCCTCATGAATGCAAATACTTCTCTTATAAAAGAGACCCCAATGACCTTTCTCACTCTCTTCCCCTGTGTGAGGATAAAACACTAAAAGGGCCATCTGCAACTCAGAAGAGGGTTCTCACCAGAGCTCAACTATGCTGCACCCTGATCCTGACTTCTAGCTTCCAGAACTGTGAGAAATAAATTTCTATTATTTATAAGTCACTATGGTGGCCATGGTGTTCTGTTAAATAGCCCACACTGACAAAGACACGTACTGTGCACAGAAAGCCTAGAAACCTATGAGGGGTTGGCCCAAAAGTTCAAGGCTGAGGGATGAACTTTATAAGCACAACATGAGATCACCAGAGACTTGCCAGTTCGTGGCTGCAAAGGATTGGGAACAGAACAGAAGTGCTTAGGATCAGGCAGTACTGGGGGTACTGGGAGTACTGAACATTTCATAGTGGAGAGATCTTTTTAATACTTTGTATAATACTTCTGGAATCCAGCTGATACACCAAAAAGTCTGCACTCTAGCAGAAAGAACAATATCCTAGAGTTAGGCCTGTATTAGACCTGCCTGAACAAACCAAGCCTGTTGTAGACAGAGTTTGGAAAAGACAGAGTTTGGAAGTTGAGTCCTACTAAGTTAGATGGGCTTTAAGAACATCTTGGGCTTTCTACATATCTGCACTAGTGAAGTATATAACTAAGTCTGTATAAGTTTAAGGTAATCACCCCATAATTAAACTGCCTGCTTAAATAAGAATCAACACTCTTCAGAGAAAGAACAGAATCCAGTTCTTACAACGTATTATTCAAAATATCCAGTGTTCAATAAGAAAAGTCACTAAACATACAAAGAAACAGGAAAATGCAATGTATAGTTATAAAAACATTCAATTAGCAGAAGTAGAACTTGACATGGCACAGATGTTGGGTATAACATATATAGGCTTTAAGGCAGCTATAATAAATATTTTCAAGGAAATAAAGAAGGATATATTCGAGAGGTAAAGGAAAATAGGGTCCTGATGAGTAACAAATAGAGAATATCAGTAGTCATGTGAAAACTGAAGAAAAGAAGAAGACCACATGGAAATTTTAGAACTGAATAATACATTAAGTGAAATGAAAAATTCACTGGATGGTGGGAGTATAGACTGGCAGGGCATTCTGGACAGCAATTGGAACTTTTTGGTCAAACTAAGACTGTTCATACTCCATGACTTAATTTCTATTCTGCTCATCATATACCATATGGAAAATTTATAAAACTTAAGCATGAACTGGGGAAGATATATTACCACATATAATAGATGAAGAATTAGTAGTCAGGATATATAAAGAACTCCTATAAATCAGTGTGAGAGAGAGAGCAAGGGAGCATGACAGAAAGCAAGCAAGAGGTAAACAATCTAAAAAGATAGCAAGAGAACTAGTAGACAGTTCATAAAAAGAAAGTGGCAAGACTAATAAAACCAGGAAAAGGCACTGAATCTCAATAATAATAATAATAATAATGATAAGAGATTCAAGACAAATCCACAATGAGATACCTGGACTACACATACTCAAATATACAAACATTAAAAACCTAAACAATACCAAATGTTGGTGAGGATGTGGGAAAATAACTCTTAATGCACTCCCAGCAGGAACATAAATTGGTTCAACTACTTTGGAAAACGGTGTGGCATTACCAATTAAAATCTCTCGTGTACAGAACCTAATACCCAGTTAATCTACTCCCATTGGAGCATGCGCACACTAGTAGACAAGTACTAGAAAGTTCATAACATTGTTAGTAATAGCTAAAAATGCAAACAGGGCCAATAGCCATCAATAGTAAAAAGAATAAATAAATATTCACTATACTGGAGTACTATCCAACAATAAAAAACTTCAGCTACACAGGATTGATACTGGGTGAATTCCACAACAAGTAGTAGGAGAAGCAAGTCACAGAAAAAAATAAGTAGTATAATTTCATTTATATAACATCAGCAACAGGAAGCAAATTAAAAATATCTAGTTTAGAAATGTACACATAAGGGGTGTCTGGGTGGCTCAACTGTTTAAGCATCTGAGTCTTGATTTTGGCTCAGGTTATGATCTCAGGGTTGTGAGATCAAGCCCCATGTCTGGCTCCATGCTGGGCTGGAGCCTGCTTAAGATTCTTTCTCTCCCTTTGCCTTTGCCCCTCCACCCCCACCAAATTAAAGAGACGCATACATTAATAGCAAAAGTATTTAGAAAAGTAAGGGGATTAGTAAAACAGAAGTCAGGGGGTGGGAGAGTGGTTTCTCCCAGGGCAAGGAAGGCAAGCAATGGTTGGGGCATTTCTAAGGTGCTAGTAATGTTCTGTTTCTTAACCTGTGTATTAGTTGCACAGTTGTTTTATTGTTTAAGATGAACATATTTTATACACTTTTCTATGTATAATGTATTTTACAATAAAAATGATTTTTAAAAAGACTGGATTGGACAATCTCTTAGATTCTTGTCATCTTTGATGGTTTATGGCCCAAGCCCTTCCCAAATGGATTTATTGTTGGCTCTGCATTGACAGTCAATTTAAGCAATGTACATTGAATACATGTGAATACTCAGTGAATGGGGAAGCTTGAAGGGAGAGGGGGACACACTAGCAGAGTCACAGAGTAGGAGACTAGGAAGAACAACCTGATCTGATTCACACCTCAGTTCTCAGGGAGGCCACAGATTTTACATGAAAGGTCCTGAGTTCCAGTCCTGGTTCTACCTTCTTCTGGGCAAACCTCTTCTCTAATCTTCAATTTCATCTCATGCTGGCTTTGTAAACTACTGTGAAATTCAAATAGATAACAATAATTACTATTCTTTTACACTTGGGGAAACTGAGGCTGCACTAGGACTCTACTAGCCCAAGGTGCCATCGCCACCTTGGAACTCAGGGCTCCTGAGTCCAACTCCCTGACTTGGGCACTGTCCCACTACGCAAATGGTTAGCTATTCTCTCCTTTGTTTGGCTTTGAGCCCACGGTTTGATGTCACAGAAGAACTGACCCGCCCCGCCCCGCTCCTTCGGAAGCCACGCCTCCCCGCGTGGCACCGCCTCTGGCGTTCGCCGAGCCCCGCCCCCGGCCTCTAGCCTAGGAGTGGCGGCTCCGGCGCTTCCCCGCCCCGCCTCTCTTCCGGCCCCGCCCCTCCTGGCTGCCATGACAACGAGTCCGCGCCCCGCGCACAGCTGCTGCTCGGGCGGGACCCAGGCTGGACCGCGGGCCCCGGCCTGGGGGCCACAGCTGCCACCGCCGCCGCCACCTCGTCTCTTCCCCGTCCCCGCCCCGCCCCGCGTCTCCTCGTCTCACTCGGGCCCGCGGCCGGGGTCCCTCCCCGCCGCCCCACCCCGCGCGGATGCCGAAGGTGAAAGCGCTGCAATGCGCCCTGGCGCTGGAGATCCGCTCTGTGAGTACGGGTCGCGACCCCTCACCCGCCCTCCCCCCCGCCTGGTGTCGGCGAGCCTCTGGCATTACTTGGAGTCGCCTCCCTTGTTCACCTCTTTGAACCCCGAGTCACCTCGAACCAACTTTACCCTCCGAATCATCCCTCGGGAGCCTTGTGGACCCGCGTCACCTCTGTCTCCTCCTACTTCAAAATCCTGAAGGCCCTCCCACTCCAGCCACGCAGAGCTGTTTGCCCCCCCCCCCCCCCCCCCCCCCCCCCCCCCCCCCCCCCCCCCCCCCCCCCCCCCCCGCCCCCGCCTCTTCCTGCCCTCCCACCTCGGCTCTTCTCGCTCTATCCCAGCTTCCAGTTTGGGTTCCATCAGATCATTTCCAGACCACTTCAGAAAGTCCCTCCTCTTCTGCCCCTAACTTTCCAGTGAATTGGGATGGAGGAGCTTCTCTTTAAATTCCTCTTCTCTGCTCCTATTCTCTAAGAGTCCCGTTTCTCTCCGGTCGTCCAGGGAGACTTCTCTTCCCAAATCACTGCAGGCAGATTCTTTCGGACAAATTTCCAAGCTTCTGATTGGTGAAGGAGCCTTTACTCTCAGTCTTCAATGTGGAATCCTCACACCCAGCAACCAAATTGTGTCAGTATTGCACAGAGCACCTTGCCATCTCCAGGTGCCAGCCCCTCAGAAACCATTTCGGATCCCTGAATCCGTTATCCTTCTTGTCACTCCAAGAAAGGCACCAACTTTTACAGAGAAACTGTTCATTCTCTGAACTTGCTGGAGAGGACCAGTGACAGTCACTCTCCAGACTTGTTCAAGAGGATCCTGTCCCCAGACCTGCTGTGGAAATCCAGCTGAGGCCTTGAGCCCCCTTGACCTCTCCATGGCATGAGAAATCTGCATCCCTCTTAATCATTTCAGAAGACCCTTCCAATCGTTCTTAAACTCCCTTCTCTTCACTTTTTACAGACCCCTTTCATTCTTGTCTTCAGACAAAGCTCCAGCCTCTCTCTTCTAGAGGAAATCCCCAGAGAACCTTTCCATACCCCCATTTTAGACATGCCAGCAGTTTGGAGCCAAAATTCCCCCATTCAGACCCTTTTCTCTCCTTCCACCTCTCCTAAGCCCTCTTATCTCTCAACTCTTTGATCTCCCAGCAAAACTGGGGCACGTATGTGTGTGTGAGGGTACTTCTGTATCCAACACCACACCTCTGAGTGCTGCCCCAAGAAGCTCTCCCTACTTCTTCTTGCCCGTGGCTTCTCTTTCCACTTAATTCCTCCTTGGCCATGCCCTGCTTTCCTGGCTGTCCTTCCTCACATTAGAATGAGGCCACTGTAACACAGTCAGTGTTACCTCCCTGGAGGTCACAAGATTGTTCTAGATCTTTTTTAGGTCTTAAAGAAGGCAAGGCTGGGTAGGGCAGAGTGTGAGGCAGGGTGGAGGGGAAGAATGTTTCTGACACTCTTGGTTTATCTCTAAAGCCACAGAGATTTTACTCTGCTCTGTGGCAAGCTACAGTGCTCATCCCACAGCTGTCAAAGATTAGAATCTTCTTTGTAAAGTAAGATTCCTTTAGCCAAAGAATACAGAAAGCTTCCTAAAGGGCTTGGCCTGGAGCAGTTAGTCAAACTCTTCCTCAGGCATGCCCTGCCTCACCAGACTTTGTGACTGGCTGCTGCTTCCTCCCCTGCCAGCCAATGGGGTTAGGGTTAGGGCAGCCCTGTGAGTGCAGCTGCTTCCCCTGCACTGCCAATAGACTCTTCCAGAGGAAGTACTTCGTTGTAACTGATGACTGCCCAAAAGAGTTGCAGAAATACTTTTGATTTCAGTACCTTTCTTCCTCAGTGCTGATTGTACTGCAGAAAGTGACTTACTTTAGTACAATGGAGCTCTGTGTCCGTTGAAGCTGAAGAAATTATGCAGGTGCAAACATTGCTATTTAACTCTTTTCAACAAACACTTGAGTCAGAATTTCACAGTTCTAAGAATCTTAGCTGTCATTGAATTTAATTCCGTTTCACAGGTGAGGCTTAGCATGGCTAGTTATTTGTTTAGGGCTGCACAACTCTTTAGGGGCAGCTCTGCAACAAGAAGCTCAATTTTCAGACCAGCAGAAAGCCTGTTAGATGGCTCTGATGCTGGGAAGGAGCAAAAAAGACCCATTAGCAACCAGACAATTAAGCAAGCTTGACTAATTTGGCCTTGATTGAATAGACGAATTATATGACCGTAGATACTCTTAGCATCTTCTTTTAAATTTTAGTGTTTTCTTTTCAATTTAATTTTTTATGTTTACATGGTATAAAAGTTAAAACCTACAAAATGATATATTCAGAGCAGTCACACATCCAGCTCTGTGTCCTCAAACTTATTTCCCGTCCATACTCATCTGCTGTAGGGAAAGCTACCATGGACATTCATTCTTGTAAAACTCTTTGTGTGTATTGCCTTTTGAAGAGACCACGCTCAGATATAGAATATCTCATGTCATATTATTGCCTGAATTTTTTTTTCCCTTTGTGGTAACATTTAATTTGTTCCTGATTCCTGTTAACTGGAAATTAGATGTTTGGTCTCTGTGTGCCTGTTGAAGGTGACACTCCATTCTCCTCCTCCCCCACCCCCTCCACGATTGTGTTTTGCTGTGGTCTTATATTGGTAGTAATCTCATGTTTAATACCGCGGTAATATGAGAGCAAGAACATAGTAAACATGAAAGGCTTTAGTGTATAACACAACATTTTGTGTTGCTCCACAGAGCCTTATGACCTGAGAGAAAATATACTTCTAGGAAGAAAGTGTGACTTTTCTCAATGAGTCTTTGGAGAAAGCTATAATAGGCCAAGTAACTTGTTTTTCAAGAGCAGCAAAAGAATTATATCTCCTATCACTTACTCTTTTAATAGTTGATACATCTTATCTGTGATATGAAAAAGTATTTTTGCTGCTGCTTCTCTCTTCTTTTTGTTAATAAGCAGTTCATTTTTCTTGAAATTATTTGGGAGAATGAAAAAAATCAGAAAGAGAAAAATAAAGCCTAGTGCCTGGGCAATGAAACCAGCCAATTTGCCTTATCTGAAAAGTGTCAGTTTGGGGTTAGTTTAGATATATAATTCCTGGTTTTTCTTCTGTATACTCCCTCACCTCTTTACCTCATCAAATTATTGATAACATTGGGGCAAACAGATCTGGGTCCTTTTTGATCCCCACTTGTTTGAACATTTGTGATCCTTCTCCAGCTTTCCGTGGAGTGATTTGTCTCACAGTCGTGCTACAGTTAGTTCCCTTTGTACACCTTCTGGACCTGTTTTCCTTCTTCCCCTCCTAGAGGTGAGGCAATCAATGTCTTGAATTTGGAGTGTATTATTTTCATTCTGGTTTTGTACATTTACTGTATATTTGTGTATGTCTATGTGCTACTTGTATTATTGCTTTGTTTTAAAACTTTACGCAAGTGGTATTTTTACTCTATGTATCCTGCATACCTGTTTTTTCCAGTTCAGTTACCAAAATTTGTCAGTGTTGATTCTTGCAGATCAAGTTCATTTCCTTAATTGCTATATAATTTTTTAAATTTTATTATTTTATTTTTACATATTTATATATAATATATAGAATATTTATATATTATTTTATTTTATTATTTATTATTTTTATAATGGTGATTAATTTATATTCTTTTTTGATAGACCTTTAAATGCCAGTGAAATTTGTTGAGCTACCTTTGTTTACCTTAGTGTTTAGGGCTCCTGCTGGTGTTAATTGTCTGGTATTCTGCACAACTTGAATGTCCTATTGAATGTGTAGGTGAAAACCTTCGTACAATTATTAGAGGTTAAGAATCTGTTTTAAAGGGGCGCCTGGGTGGCTCAGTGGGTTAAAACCTCTGCCTTCCGGCTCAGGTCATGATCTCAGGGTCCTGGGATGGAGCCCGAATCAGGCTCCCTGCTGAGCAGAGAGCCTGCTTCCTCCTCTATCTCTGCCTGCCTCTCTGCCTACTTATGATCTCTGTCTCTGTCAAATAAATAAATAAAATCTTAAAAAAAAAGAAAAGAATCTGTTTTATGTATAAACACAAAGCCTTTTTTTTTTTTTCAAGGTGGTAAAATACATCGAATTTTCTAGGAATACAATTACAGTGTAAGTTGAGGAAAGAGTATACTTTGCTTTGTTTGAAACTCTGCTAAGGGTTTACTTTTTTGGAAAATTGTGGCACCAGTGGCAGCACTGTTTGCGTTTGAGTTGCCAATATGGGCACTTGCCATTCTGGTTTAGAAACTGTCCATTTTTACATAGATTCTGTGTATAGGAGCAAATGCTGTATCTTCTAGCTTAGTCCTGCCATGGCATTTACATAGAAAAATAGATCTTTTATTATAAATTATTTCTGGTTTTTTGTTTTGTTTTGTTTTGTTTTTACTTAGGGCATTGGTTTAGTTTTTAGTCACATGTATAGTAAATTGCAAACTGTCTGTTGGAAAGGAGGGAATACAGACCCAGTGCTCCAGGCACTAGATTTAGAAATGGAGCTACTGAGGCTCAGGCGGTTGTGTTGGTTTCATAAGGCTACTATAGCGAATTTCCACAAACTTGATGTCTTAAGACAACAGAAATTTATTTCCTCATACTTCTGGAGGGCAGAAGTCCAAAATATACAAGTTCAGCAGGGCAACACTCCTTCAGAAAGCTCTGGAGGTGGGTAGGAGATGAAGGGCTGGGAGGTGAGGGGTAGGGAGTAGAGGGGTGGAAGGGTTGGGATTGGGATCCTTCCTTGTTCTTTCAGTTTCTGATGGCTCCAGGCATTTCTTGGTTTGTGGCTACATAATTTAGTCTAATCCAAGAGGTTTCATTTTCTGTGAACAGCCACTTTATATTCTTTACCTTTAGGAATTCCAGCGTTTTTGTTTTTGTTTTTGTTTTTGTTTTCTTCTTGTTGACTATTTCTTGGCTACTAACCTATCAGTTATATGTAATATAAATTTCAACGATCTAGTTGAACCTTATTTTTTCACTTTGTTTTTGTTGTCTTTAGCAGATACATTTTTCTTTCTTTTCTTTCTCACTGGGGAACAAATCAATGCTACTGATTTAAGTTAACTCTTTATAGAACTGTATGTGCAGCAAGTATACTCACAAATCTGAAGTGTGTAATCACCACCTGGATCAATAATTAGAATATCAGCACCCCACATTGCACTCTTGTGCTCCATCCCTCCCAGCCACTCCTTTTGTGCCCTCCTCTCCCAAAGGTAACCGCTCTCAGGACTTCTATCACAATATAATTTGAATTCATGAAATCTCTTTCTCCACAGTATGAACCTTTTTTTTTTTTTTTAAGATTTTATTTATTTATTTGACAGACAGAGATCACAAGTAGGCAAGAGAGGCAGGCAGGGAGAGAGAGGAGGAAGCAGGCTCCCTGCTGAGCAGAGAGCCCGATGCGGGGCCCGATCCCAGGACCCTGGGATCATGACCCGAGCCGAAAGCAGAGGCTTTAACCCACTGAGCCACCCAGGCGCCCCCACAGTATGAACTTTTTAATGTCTAGTTTCTTTGTGAGAATTCAGCCCTGTCATCTTGTAAAACAATAGTTCTTAATCATTCTGTTGTTTTTTTCTCCCCAGCTTTATTGAGCTATAATTGACACATAATATTGTATAAATTCGAGGTGTACAACCGGTTGATTTGTCCCTACTATTGTAGGGACACCTGTGTGGCTTAGTCAATTAAGTGTCTGCCTTTGACTCAGGTCGTGATCCCAGGATCCTGGGATGGAGTTCTGTGTCAGCCTCCTTGCTCAGCCGGAAGCCTGCTTCTCCCTCTGCCTTCACTCCCCCTGCTTGTGTGCGGCAGACTCTCTCTCTCTCTCTCTCACAAATAAATAAATAAAATCTTAAAAAAAAAGATGTTTTTGATACATTTATAAATTGCAGAATGATCACTGCTATAGGATTAGCTAATTAGCTACTACCCTCATCCTGTCACATAGTTACCATTTTTTGTGGTGAGGACGTTTAAGATCTATTCTCTTGGCAATATCAAGTATGTAAGACTGTATTAGCTATAATTACCATGTTGTACATCAGATCCCCCGACTTGTCAGTCTTACAACTAGAAGATTGTATCCTTTGACTAATAATTATCTCCCCATTTTCCCTATGTCTCCCAACCCCTGGTAACCACCACTCTACTCTGCTTCTCTGCGTTTATCTTTTTTAGATTCAACATATATGTGGTATCATACAGTATGTGACTTTCTCTGACTTCCTCCGCAGAGCATAATGCATTCGAGGCCCATCCAGATTGTCTCAAATCAAAGAAGGAATTCCTGCTTCCTCATGGCTAATAGATTATATATGTATAATCTCACATCTTCTTACATCTTTATGCATTCAGGGACAGTTGGGCACTTAGGTCGTTTTCCATATCTTGGCTATTGTTGCATTTCTCTGATGACAGTGATGTTGACTACCTTTTCATGTACCTGTTAGCTATTCCTGGAAAACTGCCAATTCAGTTCCTTTGTATCCATTCTACTGTTGATGGACATTTTCACTTTTCCCAGTTTGGGGATATTACAAATTGTATTCCTATGAATATTCTTTTTTTTTTTTTTTAAGATTTTATTTATTTGGCAGAGAGAGAGAGAGAGCACAAGCAGGGGGAGCAGCAGGCAGAAGGAAAGGAAGAAGCAGGCTCCCCGCTGAGCAGGGAGCCCAACGTGGGGCTCAATCCCAGGACTCTGGGATCGTGACATGAGCTGAAGGCAGACGCTTGATCAACTGAGCCACCCAGGCGCCGCCCTCCCCCCCCATGAATATTCTTGTATGTCTTTTAACACATTTTGAATTCAGAACATTGCTGAAATCTCACATTAGTTCCAGTCATTATTTGGATTTTCTATGTGAAAAATTATGTTGTTTATGGATAAAGACAGTTTGACTTTTCCTGATCAATGTTTTTTTTGTTTGTTTGTTTTGTTTTCTTTCCTTTATTATATGTCCTTCAGTAGAATTTCTGGTATAAAGTTAAACAGTAGGAATAATAGTAGATATACTTGTCTCTTTATTTTTATTTTAAGTTGTGATTCTGAGGTTTCACCAGTAAGTATTATATTGAATCTTACGAATTTGCTGACAATGGATTATTTTTTGACTTAAAAAAGCCGTGGCAATTTCATATAGTTCAGCCCAATGTACTATTGGCTCTAGGATTTTCATTTACTGAATTAAGAAAGTTCCCTTCTATTCTTCATTTTGAAAACGTCCTGAGCATTGAATTATACTGAATGCTTTTTGAGATTATTATGTAATATTTTTCCCATAGTCTTTAAAAGCACACATTTTGTGATGTTGCACTCTTTATATTCCTATGTTAAATTCTTTTTGTTAGAATGCATTATTTTTTCTGTATTTGGATTGGCTTATTTTTTTACTTAGGATGTTTCTTTTGTTTGTGTTCATACATGAGGTTTTGCTATCTAAGTCAGATACTTGTTTCATTAAGATTTCGGTGTTTTTTTGTTTTTTTTTTAAGATTTTATTTAACTGTCAGAGAGAAAGAAAGAGAGCATGCAAGCATGTGGAGCAGCAGGCAGAGGGAGAAGCAGGCTCACTGCTGAGCAAGGAGCCGGGCTCAGGACTCGACTCCGGCATCATGACCTGAGCTAAAGGCAGACATTTAACCTACTGAGCCACCCAGATCCCTTGGTTTTTTATTCTTAAACATTTATCTTAAGATATTTTAGACATACAAAAAATTATAAAGAGCAACATAATGAACACCCATGTGCCTACCTATCAGCTTAGGAAGTAAAACATTTTGGATGAAGGTGAAGCCTCCTGTATATCTAATAGAATCCTTTCTCCCTTCTGCCCTTTGGCTACTCACTATTCTGAATTTTGTTTTATCATTTCTCTGCATTTCTTAATATTTTTCTCATATTACTGTCTGTCTTTAGGGCACTTGATTTGCTTCCAAGTGATGCTTAACTGACGTCCCAAAAGGATTGATAATATTGTTTTAAAATTATTTGGTTCTAAATATTTTTATCATTTTTATTGTGATTTCTACTTTAGCTTATGAATTATTTAGGATTTAGTTTCATTTTCAAGATGCATAGGATTTATATATGTGTATATACTCCCCTGTCCCATACTATACTTACCTACACATATATAAACATACTATCTTTTATTGTGGTGTTTTAATTTAATTGCATGGGGGTATTGAATGACATCTGCATGATACTATTTCCATTGAGATTTCTTTTGTGTCCTAATACTTATCCAATTATTGTGAATGTTCTCTATTTACTTGAAAATTATATATAACTTCATTTTTTGGATGTAGGTCTCTACAGCTCTTATCAAATGGAGTTTATTTTCTCCAAAATATCTTCAATTCCATATTAATTTTTTTGTCTGCCTGATCTACCAGGTTGTAACGGAGATATATTAAAATTTTCACTATGTTTATGTATTTCACTTTATTCTTGATGTATTCTAGTGCACTGTGATCTGTAGAACTGGATTCATTTCTACTCACTCTGTTTTGTACTGGGTGTGTACTTTCCCCTTGGGAATTTGTGGGTTTCTTGAGTTCTGGGTAAATTCTTAGCTATTATGTCTTTGAATTTAATTTTTTTCCCTCCTGTTTTCTTTTTTCCTCTGACACTGCTATTAGACATATATTGGAACTTTTATCTATTCTCCACATTTCTTAAGTGCTTTTTTTGGTGTAATTTTTACTTTTATATCTTGTTCTAGGGAATTCTTCAGGATTATATTATTAAATTATGAAGTTAAATTTTAAAAATCTCCTGTATTGAGGGGTGTCTGGGTGACTCAGTTGGTTAAGTGTCCCAACTCTTGATTTTAGCTCCGGTCATGATCTCAGGGTCATGAGGTGAAGCCTTGCATAAGACTCTGCACTGAGTATGGAATCTGCTTGAAATTCTCTCTCTCTCTCAAAGCCCCTCGCCCCTGCTCCTGGGTGTGCACATGCTCTCTCGTGCTCTCTCTCTCTCTTTCTCAAAAACAAACAAACAAGCAAACAAAAGACCCAGGGGCACTTACATGGCTCAGGTGGTTAAGCATCTGCTTTTGGCTCAGGTCATGATTCCAGGGTCCTGGGATGGAGCCCCACATTGGACTCCCTGCTCAGTATGGAGCCTACTTCTTCCTCTCCCTCTGCTCATCCCCCCTGCTCACTCTCTCTCCTGCTCTCTCTTTCTCAAATAAATAAATAAAATCTTAAAAAGACAATAACCCAAAACTCCTCCTATATTCAGATTTTTAACTTCATTGACTACATGTTCAAGGATTCTCATACAGTCTGTCTTCATATTTATTAATTTATTAATTTTTTATTTTTTTTTTTTTAAAGTAAACTTTACCCCCAGTGTAGGGCTTGAACTCACACCCTGAGATCAGTAGTCATCTCTACTGACTGAGATAGCCAGCTGTCCCTAGTCTCTCTTTGTAAACAACTGCCAAATATTTTCCTTCTCTGTTTTAATTTTACAGTTTGGGGTTTTTTAAAAAAAATTCCTCCCCTTCTTAGATGAAAAATCCTAACTACTTATTTTAAAATTGCTTTCAGATTGTATAAATTACTTTAATTTTCATTTGAAGTGAAATTATCTCTGGATTGTCAACTCCATTGAGGTTTTTTTAGCCCTTGGAATTACACTGAAATTATAGACCATTTTGGGAAAATTGATATTTTAACAGTATTGAGTCTTTCAGTCCATGAACCTGGTATATTTTTACATCTATCTGGACCTTCAGTTTCTTTCAGAAGTGTTTATTGTTTTCAGTAGACATGATTCACACACATTTTGTTTAAATGTATATGTAAGTACTACATACTTCAGGTTTTAATGCTATTGTAAATGGTATTTAAAAATTTTTCATTTTATAAGTGTTATTGCTGGTATAGAGAAATAGCATTGATTTTTTGCATATTGAATTTATATCCTATGACATCAGACTCTTTCCTTATTTCTAGTAGCATTTTTGTACAGTGTAGACTACAATTAGGTTGTCTACAAATATTCAGTTTTATTTCTTTTCAATCTGTATACCTTTTATTTCTTTTATTTTTCAAATTTCCTTTTCTTGTCCTTTGCACTGGCCAGGACCTTTATAATAGTACATTGTTGAATACAAGTGTTGAGCATGGACATACTGACCTTTTTGGCTGATATTGGGGAAGCATCCAGTCTTTCAGCACTATGTATGATATCAAATTCAGGCTTTTTCATAGATATTCTTTATCAGTTGAGGAATTTTCTGCAGTCCTCTGTTTGCTAGAGCTTTTATCATAAATGGAGCTTACATGTGCCAAATGCCTTTTCTGCAGAGAAAGAATTAAAGGGAATTTCTAAGATCTAATCCTATAATACACCTTTTAGAAGTGATTTAATTATATCTAACACATTTCTATATATTGTCATTTCATTTTCATGCAGTCCAAAATATTTTTTAATTTGTTTTGTAATTTCTTCTCTGACTCATATGAGTGATTTAGGAATACGGTGTTTAATTTCCAAATATTTAGTTTTTTTTTCAGGTATTTTCCTGTTATTTATTTCTATTTAATTTAATGGGGCTAGAGAATATAGTCTGCATGATTTCAGTCCTTTTATGTTTGTTGAGACTTCTATGGCTCATAGTATCATCTTTCTTAATAAATGTTTTCATGTGCACTTAGAAAAAAAAGTATATCCTTCTGTTGTTGGATGGAGTATTACATAAATGTCAATTAGGTCAAATTATTTGAATGTTGTTGTTCACATTTTCCATACTCTTAGTGATTTTTTGATTGCTTATTTTATCAGTTACTAAGAGGAAAGTAATGAAATTCAGTTTGTTTAATTTACTTTGATAGTATCTTATTATTTGGTTACACATTTAATTTTCTTATATCTTCTTAATTTTTGAAATTTGAAACTTGAAATTTGACAAATCAAATTTTTAATCAATATGAAATGTTTCACTTTAACTTGGGTAATCTTTCTCTTTCTGAAGTCTACTCTGTATCATATTAAGACAGTCCCCTAGCTTTCTTATGATATTCATATATTCATATGATATACCCTTTTCTATCATTTTGCTTTTATCCTGAATCTTTAATTTTAAAAAAATTAAGATATAATTCACATATATAAAATATACCCATTTAAAGTGTACAATTCAGTGAATTTTTATATATTCATGAAGTTGTGAAACAGTCACCACTAATTCCAGAGAATTTTCATCACCCTATAAAGAAATCCCATACCAGGGGTGCCTGGGTGGCTCAGTGGGTTAAAGCTTCTGCCTTCGGCTCAGGTCATGATCCCCAAGTCCTGGGCTCGAGCCCCGCATCGGGCTCTCTGCTCAGCCAAGAGCCTGCTTCCTCCTCTCTCTCTGCTTGTCTCTCTGCCTACTTGTGATCTCTGTCAAATAAATAAATAAAAAATCTTAAAAAAAAAAAAAGAAAAAGAAAATAATTCCCATACCTGTTAGCTGCCATTCCTCCTCCTCCCTCTTCCTGAGACCCTGGCTACCACTAATTGGATTTCTAGGTCTATGGAATTTGGACTGGAACTCTGGACATTTATATAAATGGAATCATATAATATGTGGCCTTTTGTGTCTGCCTTCTTTCACTTAGCATGTTTATAAGATTTATTCATGTAAAATCTGTCAGTACTTTATTCTTTTTTGGTCAGATTCTTTTATGGTCAGATAATATTCCATTGTATGGATATACCACATTTTGCTAATCCATTCTTCAGTTGGTGGACATTTGGATTGTATCTGTTTTTTGGCTATTACGAATAATGCGGCTTGTATGTATTAATACTCTTGCTTGTATTTTTGGGTTGCTGTATGTTTTCAGCATTCTTGGGTATACACCTAGGAATTGCTGAATCTTATGGTAACTATTTAGTTTTTTTGATGAACTGCCAAACTTTTTTCTACAGTGACTATGCCATTAATACATTTCCAGTAGCAAAGTGTGAAGGTTCCAATTTTTTGAGATACTCCCCAACACTTGTTTTTGTCCATCTTCTTAATTATAGTCCTATAGTCCTTATAGTCCTTCACATCCTAGTGAATGTGAAGAGGTATCTCATTATGGTTTTGATTTATATTTCCCTAATTACATTTTGATTTTGAACATTTTCATGAATTTATTGGTCATTTACTTATCTTCCTTGAAGAGATAGCTATCTTTTTTTGCTTCATGGGTTTTGGAACTCTGTTAAGTGCACATATATTTTCTTGAAATGTATGTCATATGTTTCTTTAATTGTTGTGTCATTATAAAATGTCCTTTTTTGTTTCTAGTCCAATTTTTGTTTTAATGTCTATTTTGTCTGATATGAGTATAACTACTGCAGCTCTTTTTTGGTTACTGCGTGCATAGTTAATTTTTTCCATTCTTTGGAGCTGAAGTGTGTCTCTTATAGATAACATATAGTGAGATTATAGTTTTTATCCATTTTACGAAGTTCTGCCTTTGCTTGGAGCAGTTGGTCAGTTTACCTTTCATGTACTCACAGACAGGTAGGATTTGCCTCTTTCGTTTTGCTATTTATTTTCTGCATGTCATGTCTTTTTTGGTTTCTCTGTTTCTGCATTAGTGCCTTTTGTATTAACTGTTTTCTAATGTACCATTTTAATGCCTTTGTTTCTGTTACTATATCTTTTAGTTGTTTTCTTAGTGGTGGTTGTCAGTGGTGGTTTACAGTTAACATCTTCGTTTATAACAATCTAGTATGGATTAATACCAAATTTAATTTGAATAGCACACAAAACTTTTGCTTCTATTTACTTCCATTCCCTCTCTTCTTAATGATTTTATTTTTATGCAAATATATCTTTATACACATAAACCTCATCAACTCAGTTTGATAATTGCTGCTTTATGTAATTTTATTTGAAATAAGGATGGAGAAATAAGAGAAAAAAATTATATTGTCATTATATTTATTTATGCAGTTTCCTTACTGGTGCTTTTCTTTTTCTTTTTTTCATGTGGTTGGGAGTTGTTGTCTAGTGTCCTTACATTTCAACTAAAGGATTCTCTTTAATATATCTTGTAGGGAAGTTGTGCTAATTATCTGATCATTCATCCAAGAATATCTTAATTTTCCTTCCATTTTGAAGAGATTTTTTTGTTGAAATTGAATTCTTATTTGAAAAAATTGAAGTACAATATGCAAATATTATGAAATTCCTTCAGCACTTTGAATAAGTCATCCCACTTCCTTCTAGCTTCATGTTTCTGGAGCAAAATCAGCTGTTAAACCTACTGAGGATTTTTTTGGTACTTGCTGAATCACTTCTCTTGTATTGCATTAAAGATTCTCTCTTCGTCTTTGTCTTTTGAAAGTTTGATTATGATGTATGTGGTTTGGAATTCTTTAAGCTTGTTGGGTGTGTAGATTGCAATTCTTTAAATTATGGAAGCTTTTGTCCATTATTTCTTTGAATATTCTTTCTGGCCATTTCTCCTCTTATTCTGGGGCTCCTATTATATCTATGTTGTTGTGCTTAATGGTATCTCACAGATCTCTGAGAGTCTATTCATTTTTTTAAATTTTTTCTTTCTGTTCTTTAGGATGATAATCTCAGTTGACATATTTTCAGGTTCACTTATTCTTTCTTCTGCTAGCTGCTCTAGTGAATTTTTTTTCATTTCTGTCATGTACTTTTCAACTCTGGAATTTCTATTTGGTTCTTTTAAAAAATGATTCCTTTTTATTGATATTCTTTCTTTGATGAGACATTATTGCCATATTGCCATACTTTATTTTAGGTATTTAGACAAGGTTTCCTTTAGTTCTTTGTACATATTTATAATAGGTGATTTAAAGTCTCTGTTTAGTAAAGCCAATTTCTGGGCTTCCTCAGAGACAGTTTCTATTGACTGCTTTTTCCCCTGTGTATGGGTCATACTCTTGTTTTTTTGTATATAATATTTTTTGAAAATTGAACATTTTAAATAATATAATATGGAACTCTGTAAATCAAACTCCCCCCTATTTCTCAGGGTTCATTGTTTGCTGTTCCTTTTTGCTTGTTTAGTTACTTTCCTGAGTTAAAGTCTGTATTCTTTGTCATGTGTGGCCACCAGATTCTCTTCTTGGTTAACTTAATGACTTGCTAATGACTGGATTTATATATCTTTAAATGTATTCAACCAACAAGTCTCCCAGTCTTTGCTAAGGATCTCTGTGTGCTTGTTGGGGCATGTTTTCTAAGCCCTACAGGGAGTTCACAACTCTGGCTTAGCCTTCATTTCCAACTATCCTAAAGCCTCAAGGTCAGCTAGAGGTGAGAGATTAGGGTTTCATCAGGTCATTTCTGGGCACATGCACAGCCCTGAACATGTGCATGATCTTCTAAATTGCCAAGAATATATTGTACTTCTCAAAGACAGCACCCTCCCCAGCCCTCACACACCCATATGCATGATTTTCCAGCTTTACCTTTTAAGCATTTTGATCAGGTTATGTTTTGCCTCACTTGTGATCACTGCCTCAGGCATCTGTGGTGTTAAACAATTGCTACTGATTGTTTTTGACAATTGCCTTGAGGAGAAAGTCTCTTTATATGAGTGAACTCCAGTTCAAGTCAAATACAATCCCTGTGAATGAGGGCTTCCAGGGTACTGTCAGACAGATCAAATAATGACAATTTCCTAGGGATGGGGTTTTTGGGTAACACTAAACCTGTTCTCCTCCAGTGTTTGTGGGACTGCTGGTTTTCATGGCTACTATAATTTTAAGGATTTTGGTTTTCAAGGCTTCAGAAGACCTGAGTAGAGGGGATTGTGAGTAGAATATATTAACATACCACAATATCACTGTTTTAACCAAGTTCAGCTGTTTTTCTCCAATAAATGCTCTTCAGATTGTTGCACATCTCTGGTTAATTTTTAGAGCTGTAAAAAGTTCATTTTGACAGTTGTTGGTAGTATTCCCTTTTGCTTTTATAGAGGGGCTTATTTTTGGAGGTATTTGACCTACCATTCTGAAAGTACCTTTTCTTTTTTTTTTATACTTTTTAAATTTTTTTATAAACATATAATGTATTTTTAGCCCCAGGGGTACAGGTCTGTGAATCCCCAGGTTTACACACTTCACAGTACTCACCACAGCACCCGCCGCCACAATGTCTATAACCCTATCACCCTCTCCTGACCCCCCTCCCCCCAGCAACCCTCAGTTTGTTTTGAGAGATTAAGAGTCTCCTATGGTTTGTCTTCCTCCCAATCCCATCTTCTTTCTTTTCTTCTTTTCCTACCCCCCAAACCCCCCATGTTGCATCTCCACTTCCTCATCAGGGAGATCATATGATGGTTGTCTTTCTCTGATTGACTTATTTTGCTAAGTATAATACCCTCTAGTTCCATCCTCGCAAATGGCAAGATTTCATTTCTTTTGATGGCTGAATAGTATTCCATTGTATATATATCCCACATCTTCTTTATCCATTCATCTGTTGATGGACATCGAGGTTCTTTCCATAGTTTGGCTATTGTAGACATTGCTGCTATAAACATTGGGGTGCACGTGCCCCTTCAGATCACTACGTTTGTATCTTTAGGGTAAATACCCAGTAGTGCAATTGCTGGATCATAGGGTAGCTCTATTTTCAACTTTTTGAGGAACCTCCATGCTGTTTTCCAAAGTGAAAGTAGCTTTTCTATGTCTGTCTTTATCTTTAAAGGAATTTTCTTTGAAGAACACATATTATGTGTTGCCTTTTTATCCAATCTGAACAATTTCTGCTATTTAACTAAAATGCTTAGAATATTTGCATTCATGTAATTATCCATATGGTTGTTTTATTTTCTATTTGTCCCATCTGATTTTCTTTACCCATCCTCCTTTCCTGATTTCTTTTTGGAAAGCTGCTCAGTGTTCTTTTAAAGCATGGCAGAATTTGTAGAATTGAGGATGAGAAAAACTCATGCTTTCTCATATATATTACACATTGGAAAGAGAGTCAATAGTTTCTAGTAGGACAATTAGAACAGCTATGCTACTCAATAGAAATAGAATATAAGTGACAAATTTGAACCAAGGATGTAATTTAAAATTTTTTACCAGCTACATTTTAAAAAGTTAAAAGAAGTAGATAAATTAATTTTAATAATAATTTTATTTAGATCAATATATTCAAGGCATTAGTTATTAATGAGATATTTTATGCTGATTTTGTAATGAGTCTTCAAAATCTTTTTGAATAAGTCTTCAAAATCTTCAAAATCTTTTATTTTACACTCAGTATCTATCTAAATTTTGGACTAGCCACAACTATAGGCATAAGTGGCTTTCAGATACCACATTGGGTACTGTGGAGTTAGAGGGATTCTAACAGATTTGATTTTAATGAGGCACAGTAAGAAATGAAGGTGATGGGCAACATGAAATTTGCTGAGGACATGGATTTTAATAGATTTTAATGATCAGTGGGGGAATATATTAGGACAGAAGTGGAAAACAGTAAGAGGGAGATGGCGTCAAAATATCTGGAACAGAAAATAATCTTAGCTGCTATGTACAAAGAGACATGAAGTCTTAGTCATTTATTCAGTGCAGGAATGTGTTGAGATGACAAATGGTAATGATGTTCAGTCTAACAATAGCTATAGCTAGTATTGGTTGAATGCTCTGTTAGGCACTTCTCTAAGCACTTTTGAATGTTTTGTATTCATTCATTTACTGTGTCATTTTAAATAAGTGTATCACCTATACTTTCTTGGGGCTCTGTTGTTATAATATATAAAAAATATGAAGCTGTACTTGATAATCTCTAAGCTTCTCCTAAATACCAAAGTCTATGGTTTGGGATATATTGATGAGGAAAATAAAGTTTCTGTCCTCGGCAATTATAATTAAAAAAGGTGAGATGTATCCACTTAATTAAAATGTGTGGAAACAATAATTGGGCCTTAAGAGAACTACAAAATGTTATGAGAATCTAAAATGTATTTACTTGAATATAGTAAATACGTGGTAAATGTTTGGATTAGATTGAATTGAATAATGATAGCTGGTGAGTCAAGGGAAGTTTTGTGTAGGAGATGCGGTTGATTGATGTAAGCCTTGGGAAGTGGTGAGTGTAAATGAGGAGAAGATGGAATTGAGTGTTGAATAATCATCCAGATAATGGGAGACTGTAATGTGTGTGTTTAGAGGATAATAAAAAATACTTTGTATTATTGGGGAGCCGTTGAGAAATATTACTATGTGGGTAAGTTGGATTCAAATTTTAGAGAGCCTTTAATATCCTACTAAGTGTGCGGTTGGTCACTGCCAATGAAATATGGCAGGGACTGGGGAGACTGTGCCATGTAGTTTTTAGAAACCCTATATTTTATGCCTATACTTTCTGTCAATGATGAGACTAAGTGCAATTTCATATTTAAAAAATTTCATTGGGCTAGAAACATAATTCACGGGCTTTGAAACTTTGTCATATTGCTTTTGATGAGGGTGTGTATGGGCAGCTATTTAGGATGGTACAGGTCAGATTTGTGCTTTTTATTGTTAGTTTTTGTGTGTGTCCTCTAGGATAGTGCTGTGTTTCTGCTGAGTCTTAATCCTTTGTGATTAAATGATGCTGAGTAAGTTTATGTCAGCATTCAGCATAAAGTGGGTGCCTAAGGCTGACTGTTTAAAACTGTTAATATCTGTCCCAAGAGCCAGTACACAGAGCTTCAGATGTGGCACAAAGAACCAAATGGAAAATCATAGATTTCTCAGAGGGATGGAGGTTATAAAGGCATTTCATTTAACTCTGCAAACATGAGAATCTCTCTCTCCTTTTTTATTTGAGCGTAATTTTATTAGCTTAGCAGACTAGTGTTTTTATGTAATGCCTTGTAAATTATTTTAGTAGGACAGTTCAGGGGATTCGTAAAGCAGTTACATCTCTAATTTCATTCAGGTAACTTGTCCAGGAGTGGTGCTGAAAGACAAGGAGGACATCTATCTTAGCATCTGTGTGTTTGGCCAATACAAAAAGACACAATGTGTCCCAGCCAATTTTCCACTGGTCTTCAATGCCAGAATGGTGTTTGAAAAGGTGAGTTCAAATATCAGATCAAATATTTACAAATAATCAGAGTACTTCCGAATTTTTAATAAAAACCCAGAACACAAATTATTGTTGCTGACTATATACTTTGGTTTATTCAAAAGGAGATTTGTAATTTAAACCTGAAAATAAATATTCATTATTTATGCATTGAATCAGTTGCCTCTTTTTCAGGATGGATCAGTTTGTTTCTAAAATTGTGTTAGTGGGCTTTATTTAAAATAGAGCATCTGAGTATTAAATAATTTTTATAAAAAAAGAGAGAGGAGACATTAATAGGTAAAAATTTACAATGGCTATCTTGTGGTACTTCATTCTATGAGTTTCTTTTCTATTTTTCCCTGAAACTGCTGCTTCTGGTTATTACTAATCATATTCCTCACTTTTTTATTTCCTTCTTTCCTTCCTTCCTTCCTTTTTTCGTCTGCAAGGAATTACCCATGTCTCGCTCTGTTCCATGCACTGTTCTATAGGCACTGGGTAAACAAGACAAACAGCCTCCTCTCTCAGAGCTTTTACTGTAATATGAGAAACAGAAAATAATCAAGTACACACAGGAATAATGCAATTTTAGATAGTGGTAAGTGTCATGAAAGAAGTAAAGGGAAGGCAGGGGAACGGGGAGGGGCTGAGTGATTAGGGGGATTATCTAATTTAAAGGATAGAGAAGCAGTAACATTTAAGCTGAACCTGAATTATGAGACAGTTATCAGTCATTCAAAGGTCTAGGGGAAAAGTATTCAGAGCAGAGGAATAGCAAATATAGAGGCATCTTGTTGGGAATAAGTTTGATGAGTTGCAGGAGCACCAAGAAGGTCAGTATGACCATGGAAACAAGCAGGGGAGGAACTGGAGGCGAAGATAAAGCACGGGTGAAGTTGGAGAGAGAGCACCGGCCCGCCGTAATATGTAATTGTCAAATCCTCATAGTGATCATGGGAAGCAGAGACAAAGTGACAGTCTTCAATAATGTCAGAAGTTTCTTTGGTTGGGAAAGGAGTATTTGGGGAATGAGAGGGGAAACACAGAGAGTGTTGTTTTATGTGTATATTCCTCTCACTTCCTCCTCTCCACCTTGCCTCCCTCCCTGCTCTCCCTCTGTAGGTGTTCCCTGAAGCAGTTGACCCTGGAGATGTGGTTGCACAGCTTGAATGTAAGTCTTTAACTTTTAATTCCTGATTCTAGGACATTTTAGAATTATGTTTCTTAATCTTGGGTTAGGTAAAAGTTAGAGAGTCTACTAAGAATTTTAAAAATCTTGAGTTGATAATTTTAAAACAATTTTTAAAAACATTTTTCAGAATATACCTGGAAATAATAAAATATACATGTGCTATATAGAGGCTGAGAGTTTTTGCTTTTTCTGTGTTAGGTCTGTGGGTATCAAAAAGACTTACTTGAACCTTATATTGATTTAGATGATATGAAGTGTTTTTGATGTAAAGATAGAGATCCACGTTGGGTGGGGCTTTGCCCTGCAAACAAGCATATGTCTTTAACCCCAGTGTATTACAAATTAATAGAGTAAATAATAGAAGATTGAAGTAATGGCAACTTAAAATTATATATGATTTGCATTTTGTATCACATCTAATATGTTGGTAAATTATTTGAAGTGAAATTTTCAAGGCTGTGAGTAATAGTAAATTCCTCAAAATACTAGGAATCAACTATAAAAAGATACAACTATTTTTGAGAGCAGCAATGCAAAGCTGTATATATACTTAGGAATAAGTTACTCAAGCTCTGGGTATGAAATGAAAAGCTCTGTTATTTATTCTTGTGATTAGAGAGGAATCTGAGATCACCAGTTTGGTCTAATAAATATCTGTGGTTCAAAACATCAACAATAATGGGTATCATCAATGTCACCTGTTCTTCCCCCCTGTACCCCACTGGGATTCCAGCCTTGTAGAAACATGGAACCCAGCACCATGCTGGAATCTGGGCATATGGGGAGAAATAGGGCCAGCTTACTGTCTTATCTTTTTTAATTATACAGTTTAATGATTCTTCTTCAGAGAACTCTTTATGGCCAGAGTCAATACTTATTTATTTTTTTGTAGTTGTTCCAGTGCTTGATATTCTTTCACTGTGGTGGATTAGGTGGGCAGCAGTTTGGTGTTAGTAGGTAAATGCATTTTTTAAAATTAACATTAAATAAATGTTAATATTTCTTGAAGATCTTCAGTAACTGGGAAATTGTGTTGTGTACTTAGAAAATATGAATTCTGATATCTAAATATCTAAGTATTATCTAATATCTAGTATTGTTATCACATCTAAATATGAGATAATTATTTCATTCTGAAATTCTTTTGTTAAAACATAATTCTTTTTTTACTATTTGTATTTTTTTTTAAAGATTGATTGATTTATTTGAGAGAGAGAAAGAGAAGGAGAATGGGAGCGGGGGAAGGGACAGAGGGAGAGAATATTCAAGCAGACTCTTCCTGAGCTCAGGGCCCCATACAGGGCCCAGTCTCACAGACCATGAGATCAGGACCTGGACCAAAACTAAGAGTTGAATGCTTAACTAACTGAACTACACAGGTACCCCTTTTTTTCTATTTGATTTGAAATTTGGGGACTATAAGAAGAGTATTTAGTGGTTATTATTGTGGTTATTATTATTTGGAAACTTTCTTGCCTTGCTTTTCCTGATTTAGTTTTTCTCTTAGGTCTCTTCCCACCTTACTGATTCCACTTTTTGGTATCTTTCTCAAACTCCTCTTTCTCTGCTCTACCTTTAAATATTACTATTCCACTGGCTTTACTTCTCTGGTCTCTCTTTATGTATTTATTTTCTATTTTCTCCTTATATTCTGCTCTCCAAAGACTAGGCTTCATGTATTCTCTATCTTCTGAAGACTTACACGTCAGTCCTTATCTTTGATCTCTCTTGTGAGCTGTGGCTCCCCTTTTTCTTTTACTTTTTTTCTCTTAGGTTTACAGTCTTTCATTGTCCATTAACCTTGTTAATATGAAAAAAACATACTAAGAGTGGTAAGAATGGGACAATGAAGTCCAACATACCTATTGTCCAGCTTCAACAATTTTCAACATATTATCAGTCTTACTACATGTGCACTCTGCCACTTAAAGTAATTGTGGGTATCTTTAGAAGCAAATCTTTACATCATTTTACCACAAGTATTCTAGATACACATATACGCATACCACTATGCTGGCATCATGCAAGAAAATTAATAATTTCTTAATAATATCAAATATGTAGTCATTATGAAGATTTTCCCACTTGTCACATCTTTTTACGGTTGGTTTGCTAAAATCAGAATCCAATCAAGGTATAGTTCATACTCTATGTATCAATGTTTACCTCTTGAATCTTTTTCTCTGTATTTGTGTCCCTCACTTTTTTTTTTAAGATTTTATTTTTAAGTAATCTGCACACCCATCGTGGGGCTCAAACCTACAACCCCAACGTCAAGAGTCACATGCTCCACTGGCTGAGCCAGCCAGGCACGGGCACCCCTTTACCGCTGTGAATTTACTAGAAAAACCAAGTCCTTTAGATTATCCTTTAACTTGGATTTGATTGATTGCTTCCTTAAAGGGTTGTTGAGTTGTTTATTACTGTATTATGTAAACTGATAATTAGATCTAGAGGTTTGATTAGATTCAGGCTTATTTTATTTTTTCGGCAAGAATCCTTCAGAGTTGATGCTGTATACTTGTTGTAAAATATCAAATCGTATATGAGTCTGATGGTCTTAAGTTTAGTGATGTTAAAATTGATGATTTAGCTCCAGGCAGCACCAACCTGATTCTTCCATTGCAAAGTTCTTCATCAGTCTTTCCTCAAATAACTTTGAGGTCCGTCTTTTAAGTAGGGATTACAAAGTGTGATTTTTCTAATATTGTCACTTTCTATATTTATTAGCTGGAATTCCTCTATAAAAGAAATCTTCTTTATTAGCAATTTGTTTACTCTGAAACATAGTTCTTGTAAGAAAGGCAGAGTCATTCTTCTCTTCTTCCCTTACAGTAATAGCTTTAGTGAGGCAAAATTTGCATATCACAAAATTCACCATTGTAATTGTAGTTAAATGATTTCTAGAAAATTTATGCAGTTGTGAACCATCCTCACAATTCAATTTGTGATATTGCCATGACCCAAAAAGTTCCCTGATGCTCATCTACCAGCATTCCTTATGCCTACTTCTCATCCCCAACAATCACAGATCTATTTTCTCTCTTTGTCTTTTCTAGAAATTTCATGTGAATAGATTCATATAATATATAGTCTTTTGTATCTGGCTTCTTTCACTTAAAATAATATTTTTGAGATCTATCCATGTTGTTCTATGTATTAGTACTTCATTCCTCTTTATTGACAAGTTAGTATTCTATTATATGAAATTTATTTCCTTTTCCAAAACTCCAAAACATTGGAGTGAAATTAAAGATCAGCTAAAAAAAGCAAATGAAATGACACAACATGTTTATAGATCAGAGATAGTTCATGAAGGCAGTTCTCCTAAAATTTTTTTTCTACATTTAACATTATTTCTATTTTATGGACATTTGGATGAACATTGGATTATTTCTAGTTTTTGGCTCTTATGAATAGCCAAATACTATGAATATATGGATATAAGCTGGATTGTATACTATGTATATGTTTAAATTTTTAAAAGATTTTATTTATTTATTTGTGAGAGAGAGTGAGACAGTGAGGGAGAGCATTAGGGGAGGGAAGGGGTAGAGGGAGGGGGAGTAGAAGACTCTCTGCTGAGCTGGGAGCCCAGGATCCTAGGGCCATGACCTGAGCAGAAGGCAGACACTTAACCGACTGAGCCACCCAGGCGCCCCTGTATTTAACTTTTTTTTTTTCCATTTTTAAAAAATTTAATTTCTTTTTAGTGTAACAGAATTCATTGTTAATGCACCACACCCAGTGCTTCCATGCAATACGTGCCCTCCGTAATACCCACCACCAGGCTCCCCCAACCTTCCACTCCCCGCCCCTTCAAAACTCTTGGATTGTTTTTCAGAGTCCATAGTCTCTTATGGTTCATTTCCCCCTCCAATTTCCCTCAACTCCCTTCTCCTCTCCATCTCCCCATGTCCTCCATGTTATTTCCTTTGCTCCACAAATAAGTGAGACCATATGATAATTGACTGTCTCTGCTTGACTTATTTCACTCAGCATAATCTCTTCCAGTCCCGTCCATGTTGCTACGAAAGTTGGGTATTCATCCTTTCTCATGGAGGCATAATACTCCATAGTGTAAATGGACCACATCTTCTTTATCCATTCGTCTGTTGAAGGGCATCTTGGTTCTTTCCACAGTTTGGCAACCGTGGCCATTGCTGCTATAAACATTGGGGTACAGATGGCCCTTCTTTTCACCACATCTGTATCTTTGGGCTAAATACCCAGTAGCGCAATTGCAGGGTCATAGGGAAGCTCTATTTTTAACTTCTTGAGGAACCTCCACACTGTTCTCCAGAGTGGCTGCACCAACTTGCACTCCCACCAACAGGGTAAGAGGGTTC